>CAUYQG010011157.1:0-14106 GCA_963574415.1 Tarsius wallacei
GAAATTTCTTCCAGCTACAACCAACATGTATAATTTGGGGTACATTTGAGATTCTCAGCTGGGCTTGGTGGCTCAGCCTGGAATCCCAGCACTGGGAGGCCGAGGCGAGTGGATTGCCTGAGCCCGCGGGTTCGAGACCCACCTGGACAACTTGGCGAGACCTCATCTCTACAATAAATAAAAAAAAATTAGCCAGGCATGGTGGCACGCGCCTGTAGTTCCGGCTCCTAGAAGGCTGAGGCGGAAGGATCGCCGGAGCCTAGTAGGTCGAGTCTGCGGTGGTTGTAAGCGTGCCACTGCACTCCAGTCTGGGCAACAGAGTGAGACTCCAACTCAAAAAAAAAAAAAAAGGATTCTCAATTCCATAAACAAAATGTGTGATATATATATACATATACATACACATACACACATACACACACACACACAGTCTTTAAAAGGAAGGAATTTGACCGAATTCATTGGCTCAGGGCTGTAATCCAAGCACTTGGAGAGGCTGAGGTGAGAGGATTGCTTGAGCCCAGGAGTTCAAGACCAGCCTGGGCAACACAGCGAGACCTCATCGCTTCAAAAAATAAAAAAGATGATTCAGTGTGGTGGCGCATGCTTTTAGTCCCAGCTATTCAGGAGGCTGAAGCAGAAGGATCACCTGAACCCAGGAGGTCAGGGCTGTGGTGAGCCATGATTGTGCCTCTGCACTCCAGCCTGGGCAACACAGCCTGGGTGACAGAGAGAGACCCAGACCCCCCCCCCCCCCCCAACGAAAAGGAAGGAAGGAAATTCTGACACATGCTTTAACATAAGTGAACCCTGAGGGACGTTGTACTAAGTTAAATAAGCCAGTCACAAAAAAACAAATACTGTATGAGTTCACTTCCATGAGTTCCCTATAATAGTCAGATTCACAGAGACAGAAAAGAGAATGGTGGTTGCCAGGGGCTGGGAGGGGGGAAGTGGGGAGTTCGTGTGTAGTGGGTACTGAGTTTCTGTTTGGGAGGATGAGGAGCATTCTGGAGATGGATGGTGGTGGTGGATGCACGTCAATGTGAAAGCACACAGTGCCGCCGAATGTGCATTGGAAATGGTTAGGATGATAAATGTTTATGTGATGTGTAATTGAAAATACCAATGTATAAATCTAGGGGGTGAGAAAGGCACTCTCTCCTACACTGTTCATAGGAGATGGTGTCAACATAACATCTTGGAGGGGTTCTTGGCAGTGTGTCTTAAAATTTAAATATGCTGACCCCTTTTAGCAATCCTTGGATTGGGACTACCTAAAAATACTCACAGAATCCTCACACATACACACGAAGGGTTTTCCTGTTTTCTCTGAGGCATTATTCTTTATATACTGAACACTTGAAAATAATCTGTCAATAGGGGAATGGATGAGCAAATTATGATATAGCTCAGAAAATAAAACATTATGTGAGCATAAGAAGAGTTAAAGTTATAATGTTCTAACTCAGAAAGATTTTCAAGATGAGTTAAGTGGAGAAAAAGTGAGTTATAGCATATAGGCATAATTCCCCTTGGTAAACAATGGTTATATATCGTATTAGCTTTCTATTGCTACAAAACAAATCACCAAAAACCTAGTGACCTAAACCAGCACCCATTTATTATCTCACAGCTCTGCAGTCAAAGGTTTGGGTGGACAACCAAGGCCTGGGCTCTTATTTGACGGCCTGGGAAGAATTCGCTTCCAAAGCCATTCAGGCTGTTGGCAGAATCAGTCCCACACAGCTGCAGCACCGAGGTCCCTGTTTCCCAGCTGGGTGTCAGCCAGAATCTTGGCCTTGACCGCATTCCTTGGCTCCTGATCCCCTGCATCTTCAGATTCAGCAAAGGTGCAGCAAATCCCGGTCTCTTTGACTTTCCTTTTCTACTACCTGTTGGGAAAAGTTCTGCTTTTCAGAGCTCGTGTGATTACTTGAGACCCAGCTGGATAATGATGTATCTTAACTTCAGCTCTGCCATCTGATATAATCTAATCAATCACAGGAGTGTGGGTTCGTCATATTCCCAGATTCGGGGGATTGGGAACAGACATCTTTAGAGGGCCATTCTGCTTGACAGACACACACATATGTGTGTGTGTGTGTGTGTACACATATATATAAAACCTATGGGGTGAAACATGCACAGGAAAAAGCCAGGAAGAGAATGCAGTCAAGTCATCAGACTCCTCTTTCCGCCATCTTTCGGTGCCGCCATCATGGTGCTCATGAATGTCCTGGCTGAATGCTCTCAATAGCATCAACGATGCCGAAAAGAGAGACAAATGCCAGATTCTTATCAGACCGTGCTCCAAAGTCATTGTTCGGTTTCTACCTGTGATGATGAAGCATGGTTACATTGGCAAATTTGAAATTATTAACTATCACAGAGCTGGAAAAATTGTTGTGACCCTCACCAGGCAGGTTAAACAAGTGTGGCGTGATCAGCCACAGATTTGATATGCAATTCAAAGATCTAGAAGCCGGGTTTGGTGGCTCAGCCTGTAATCCCATGCTTTGGGAGGCTGAGGTGAGTGGATTGCCTGAGCCCACGGGTTTGAGACCCACCTGAGCAACTTGGTGAGACCTCATCTCTACAATAAATCAAAAATTAGCCGGGCATGGTAGCACGCGCCTGTAGTTCCAGCTACGTGGAAGGCTGAGGCGGAAGGATCGCCAGAGCCCCACTGTACTCCAGTCTGGGAGACACAGTGAGACTCCAACTCAAAAAAAAAAAAAAAGAAATGACAGAAAAGGTCATAAGCTTAAAAAAAGGTGGGGGGGGGGGGGGAATCCATCACAGTGCTGGAAGACAAGGTGACCCAGAGATGATGAGGAGCTGATGAATGGAAGACAGACTCAGGCGAGTGGAGGAAGGCAGCAAAGCCACAGGACAGCTCTGAGCAGCATAGGGCCTTGGGACCAGGGCAAGGGCCAAAGAGAGGCCTCTCACCTGCCTCCTTTGATTGTGCCAAGTAGTCCTGGTGGAAGCAGGGGAGGCAAGGCAGCACACAGCAGCTGCTGACACCAGGAAACACGGGACGCCCTGTCTGATAGTGCAGGGTTGTTATGTTTCACCAGGGGCACATCCTGCCCTCTCCTATGACAACTGAGAGGCAGGCCTCCCCAGACAATGTGCACTCAAGAACTTGTCAAACTTCTGGGGATACCAGCACCACAGAATAAGGAACCCAGACTCTCAGAATTGAACCTGAGAAGAGAGTCGCCACAGAAGGTTGAAAGCAACTTTTTTTTTTTTTGAGTTGGAGTCTCACTCCGTCACCCAAGCTGGAGTGCAGTGGCACGTTCACGGCCATCCCATTGTCGACCTGCTGAGCTCCAGCAATCCTTCTGCCTCAGTCTTCCAAGTAGCTGGAACTACAAGCACCCACTATCATGCCTGGCTAATTATTTATTTATTTATTATAGAGACAATGTCTCATCAAGTTGCCCGGGTGGTCTCGAACCCACAGGCTCAGGCAATCTACTCACTTCGGCCACCCAAAGTGCTGAGATAACAGGCTGAGCCACTAAGCCTGGCCTGAAAGCAACTTTAGTAGGAGAAAAACGAATAAGCGCAACAAAGCAAGAATGTGCTGTTGTGAGAAATAACTAGAGATTTCAGAAATGAAATATAGGACGGTAGAAATTAAAATCTCAATAGACACGGCTGAAGAGCAAACGACCTAGAGATCAAACTGAGGAATTCTCTATGAAAGCAACACAAAAAGACAAAGAAATGGAAAAGACAGTGATGGAGATAGAGAGAATGATCATTAAAAGCAATGTAGGCTAGGAAGAGAGGCAGAGACGAGTTAGACTTCCAAGAAGAACTGGCAGGAAGAAGGGAAAGGCAGCTGCATACCGCAGTCAGGCACACAAAGCAACCTCTCTCCATCCCAAGCCTGCCTGATGGCAAGATCTGCTCCACTTCCACAGAGCCTGCAAAGTATTTCTGTTCAGAGGAAAAGACTTCTGGGTAAATAGGCGAACACAGCTACAAAGAAACCCACCTCAGCTGCACGTGCTGGTCAACCAGTCTTTAGCCCATAAGTATAAATGGTCATAAAAGGACCCACAGAAAGGGGGAAAGAGCATGAAAGAAAAGAATCAAAATGGGCAATAATACAAATGACCTTGGATTAAAGACAGACATTGCAGAGAACAGAAGAGACATGTGTAACATCCCATTAATAGCCATATAGGAGGCCAGGTGCAGTGGTTCACGCCTGTAATCCCAGCATTTTGGGAGGCTGAGGCAGGAGAATCCGAGTCCAGGAGTTTGAGACCAGCCTGGGCAATATAGTGAGACCTCGTCTCCATGAAAAATCTTAAAAATTAGCTAGGCATGGTAGCATGCACCTGTAGTCCCAGTTACTAGGAAGGTGGAGGTGGAAGGATCACCTGAGCCCATGAGGTCAGGACTGTGGTGGGCCGTGATCGTGCCACTGCACCCTAGCCTGGGTGACAGAGTGAGACTCCCAACTTGAAAAAAAAAAAATTCCACATACATATTTGAAAGGACACTTTCTCCATCAAACAGAAACAGGCAAATTTGTACAAAAGAAGAAAGTCAGAAAACAGGAGCTCTGGAGAATTAAAAATAGGATTGCTGAAAATAGAAAATTCAATAAAAGGACTGACCAGGAGAGGGTGATGACTAAACTAGCAGCCTCTCTGACATCTAGAAGATAAAGCCAAGGACATATTTTAGAACACAGAAAAGAAAAAGACAAGGAAGGAATGAGAAAACATTCAAATGAGTGGAAAATTAATTAGAAGGTTCCCCCATTCATCAAATAGAAGTGCAGGCCGGGTGCAGTGGCTCAGCCTGTAATCACAGCACTTTGGGAGGTCGAGGCGAGAGGATTGCCTGAACTCGGGGGTTCGAGACCAGCCTGGGCAACTTAGTGAGACCTCGTCTCTACAATAAATCACAAAAACTAGCCAGGCATGGTGGCGTGCGTCTGTAGTTCCAGTTACTTGGAAGGCTGAGGCGGAAGGAACGCCTGAGCCCAGCAGGTGGAGGTTGCTGTGGCCGTGAGCGTGCCACTGCACTCCAGCCTGGGTGAAAGAGTGAGACTCTGACTCAAAAAAACAAAACAGTGCATCACCACTGCTGTATTATCAGAAAGGTGGCCTTTGGGAGGTGATTAGGTCCTGCGGGCCAGGCCTTCAAAAGTAGGATCAGTGCTCTTATAAAAGAAGTTCAAGAGAGTCTGTTCTCCCTTCTGCCGTGTAAGGATACAGCAAAATGCACCATCATTGAAGCAGACTGAACAGAGTGAACCCTCAGCAGACACGGAGTCTGCTGGCACCTTGGCCTTGGACTTCCCAGCCTCCAGAATGTGAGCAATACATTTCCGTTGTGTATAAATTACCTAGTCTAAGGCAGTTTGTCATAGTAACCTGATAGACTAAGACACAAGGATAAAGAGAAAATCCTAGAAGTCCCTAGGAAGGGAGACACAGGCTGGAAACCAAGAATCAGGTGGCATCATCTCACCGGTGACACTGGAAGCCACCGTAGTAATGGCTTCAAAGACGTAAAGGCGGCCAGGCGTGGTGGCTCAAGCCTGTAATCCCAGCACTTTGAGAGGCCGAGGTGAGAGGACTGCCTGAGTCCAGGAGTTCGAGACCAGCCTGGGCAACTTGGTGAGATCTCGTCTCTACAATAAATCAAAAAATTAGCTGGGCGTGGTGGCATGTGCCTATAGTTCCAGCTACTTGGAAGGCTGAGGCAGAAGGATTGCCTGAGCCCAGCAGGTTGAGGCTGTGGTGGCCATGAGCATGCCACTGCACTCCAGCCTGGGCAACTGAGTGAGACTCCAACTCAAAAAAACAAAACAAAACATGTAAGAGCAAGCCGTTGGCAATGCAGAATTTTAATTCTAAATTAATCAAGTATTAGAGCAAATGAAAGGTATTTTCAGACATACAAAGACTCAGAGCTCATCTCCTATTACCCTTTCCGGAGGGGAAAAAAAGATTGTTTTAAATCATAGAAGAAAGCCCGGTGTGGTGGCTCAAGCCTGTAATCCCAGCACTTTGGGAAGTGGAGGTGACAGGATTGCCTGAGCCCATGGCAATCCTGTCATTTTGGCCTGGGCAATTGGTGAGACCTCGTCTCTACAATAAATCAAAAAATTAGCTGAGCATGGTGTTGCATGCCTGTAGTTCCAGCTACTTGGAAGGGTGAGGCAGAAGGATTGCCTGAGCCCAGCAGGTCGAGGTTGTGGTGGCCGGGAGTGGCCATTGCACTCCAGCCGGGGTAACAGAGTGAGACTCCAACTCAAAAAAGAAACAAACAAACAAAAACAATGGAAGACTCTAGTGAATGGTCATGCTTTTTCTTTTGCAATTTCCCCGATGGCTCTGCCTCGTTGTATTTGTTCAATTTTCACCTGTGCTTTTCTCTGCACCTGTGGTTCGAACGTCTGGCCCTTTTTTCTGGCCAATCTGTTTAAGGCTTTAACTTGACTTTCTCAGAGGGGAAATGCATCAGACTCCCTTCCAGAACACACAGCTTGCTGACAGCACCGGGGAGCTGGTGTGAAAAGTAAACACACAGCAGCCCCTGGTGGTGGCTCCAGGCCTAGTGCAGGCACAAGCTCAAGCCATCAGCCAGCTGGCTGCCGCCACCTGCAGGTTAGACAGACATGGGGCCCTGGGGAGCGGGCCGAGCCTGGGCTGGCGCCCTGAGAACCAGGCTGACCTCAGAATGAGCGTGTGTATGCACGCACGCATGTGTGTGTGTGTATGTGTGGGTGTGAGACGTGTCAGGGACGTGTCATCCCTCGAGATTCCAGGGAGGCCTTTGGGAAAACCAAACCACAGCTGACAAGAAGCAGAAAACATGAGAAGACATTGAATAAGATCATCTCAAGGTTTTTGTGAAAAGTCAAGTTTCAAAGGTTATTTTTTAGAAAACCCACTGCATATTTTATTTACCGGCTTTTTCTACTGGAAGAGTTCAAAGAGAGCTCCCCCAACTCTTAATTTTTAACAACTTTATATATATATATATATATATATATATATAATGTGTATAATTGGCAGACCTACACGTTTAAAGAATACAATTTGATATATTTTGACACATGTACAAATATACATGCATACCCATTAAACCACCGCGGCAATCAAAATACTAAACAAGTTCATCACCCCCCAAAACTTCCCTTGCCTCCCTCCTTCCCTGTCCCCATCCCCAGGCAACCATTGATCTGCTTCATTACTATAGATTACTGTGAGCTTTCTGGAAGTCCAGATAAATGAAATCATTCAGCACACCCTGGTTTGTATCCAGCTTCTTTCACTTGGCATAATGACCTAAGACCCATCGATGAGGGGGAACCAAAAAAAAAAACCCACGTTTATTTTTCAGAGGGCAGGCCTCCCGTAATACAGGCGTCTCCAGCTAGGAAAGTGTTCTAGGAACTCACTGGCATCAGTATGTCAGCTAGCATTGTGAGAGGCTGAGTTGGGCTTCAGTCAATTTTTTTTTCAGATTCTTTCAATGTGTTCACTCGTTTCATGATGGATGATTTACAAATGCACCTGCCCACACCCCACTGAGTGTTCAGCAGTTTTTGACCAAAAATGGCATGACCCCCCCCTCCGTGACCCCCCCTCCCTGTTTATCTGATCTCATGCCAAACAACTCTTTTTTGTTTCCTGGATGAAAAAAGGCCTCAAAGGCAAATGTTCTGCCAATGTGGAAGAGGTGAAACAAAAAAACAGCAAAAGCACTAAAAGGCATCAAAATTGACGAGTTCAAAAACTGTTTTGAGCAGTGGAAAAAGCATCTCCATAGGTGTACTGCATCAAACAGAGAGTACTTTGAAGGCGACTGAAGTTTAAATGTAAGAATAAATACACAATTTTTAATAAATAAATTCTGGGGTTTGGGGGGTCTCCCCCACGACCATATGTTGTTCTGTGTACCAGCAGTTCATCCCTTGTATTCCATTGTATGGATACACTTTCCTTTTCCCTTTAAAGATCATCCTTCTTTGGAGCTCAGGGTTACCTGTTTGATTGGTTTTTCTATGTCTTATTATGGAAATGTGAACATAAACAGTACAGAGAATCATACAAAGGATCCTGGTACCTAATATCCCAGCTGCCACAATTTTCAGCATTTTACCAGTCTCATCCCACTGCTCGCCACCAGAGAGCGCTGACCTCCCTATACAGCAGTCAGGGACCCCGTGTCCTCCAGGGAAGCTCCACTTGAGGGCTTTCCAGGCAGCAGAAGCTGAGAGGTGCAGGCAGGCTCTGGGTGTAAGAAGTGTTTCGCACTGCTAAAATGACAAGAACTGGCCAGGCGCAGTGGCTCAGCCTGTAATCCCAGCACTATGGAAGGCCGATGTGAGAGGACTGCCTGAGTTCAGGGGTTCAAGACCAGCTCGGGCAACTTGGTGAGACCTTGTCTCTACAGTAAAACTCAAAACTTAGCCGGGCATGGTAGCGCACGCCAGTAGTTCCGGCTACTTGGAAAGCAGAGGTGAAAGGATCGCCTGAGCCCAGCAGGTCGAGGCTGCGGTGGCCAGGAGCGTGCCACTGCACTCCAGCCTGGGCGACAGAGTGAGACTCCAACTCAAAAAATAAAAAATAAAATAGGCGACCCCCTCGGGTCCCTCCCACTGTGGGAGCTTTTCTGTCTTCTCAATAAATTCTGCTTTAAAAAAAATAAAATAAAATGACAAGAACTTATTCCACAAGAGGCTCAGAAAAGACACCTACCGACTGTGGGGCTGCCAGTCCAGGGCCCATCTCTACTGGCAAAGGCCTGGCCCTCAGGAGGTATCTTCAAAGTCACAGAGGGAGAAGGCAAGGGAGACCCAGAAGCTACAGGGTGGGATTTGAAGGAAACAGCAACACCTTCCATTATGTAGAGTTTCAGCACCTGATAAGGCAGTCCACATGCATTTCTTGTCATTTCTCCAAAACCCCAGTAACAAACATTCACTGAGTATTTAACTAAACTTCAAGAGACTTGTCCAGGCTGGCAGGGGATGACCTGCAGTCTCATCACCGCCAAATCCCAGACATCCTACCACTGTCCCAGCATGTGTGGGCATGTATACTACCTAAATTAAAAATTAAACATTTAGGCCGGGCATGGTGGCTCACACCTGTAATCCCAGCACTTCAGGAGGTGGAGAGGAGAGGATTGCTTGAGTCCAGGAAATCCAGACCAGCCCAGGCAACTTGGTGAGACCTTGTCTCTACAATAAATCAAAAAATTGCCGCATGTGGTAGTTCCAGCTACTTGGAAGGCCAAGGCAGAAGGATCCCCGCCACTGCACTCCAGCCTGGGCAACAGAGTGAGACTCTGGCTCAAAAAAAAAAAAAATTAAACATTTAAAAATAATAAAGCACAGAAAACTTCCACTAGCTCCCCATCGCCTCTGGGATAGTTCCACCCCTTAGCCTGGAGGCCTGTGAAAACATGACCAAGCCTGTCTTGTCGTCATAGGCTCCGTGACATGGCCTGGTTGTCCAGCTGTTATCAACGCCAGGGTGTTCTCTTAACGCGCTTTCAGACCTGTGGGGTTTCTACACGTTGTTTCCTCTTTATGGGCTGCGCCATCCCTTGTCAACCGCTGGAAAACTCCACCGATCCCTTAGCACCAACCGAGATGGTGGGTCCACTGGGAAGACTTCTGCGAGTGTGGGTTAATTGGGACGCATGTCTATGACATGCTCACAGGTGGAATCGCAGATGCTCATTCAACAACCCTGCCCAGCATGGTTATGCGCAGCCCTGTGCTTTATTCTTCTCTGTCTCCTGGATCAACCAAAATACCACTTGCTGCCATTTAACTTTGTGTTCTCTGCTACAGACCTGGATGCAGCCAGATGGCAACTGTCAACTGTCTGAGAGAGTGACTTTTTGTACTGCAAGTTCATTATGCTATCTATCCCCGTAAAGTCCCTCTGGCTGCTTTCTAGCCAGCACTCATTTTCACTGCTTTGTTTTCACCTTCACATTCCACAGCAGCTGTAAGCCAGGATGACTTAAAGTCCTGGCTGGGTATGACAGACAAGAAATGGTGGACCACAGAGTCATTCAGCCTAAGGAAAGACATTATTGCCCTAGACTTTCTTGCAAAGGGTGGGCTGTATTCTGAATAACAGAACATTTCTCAGATCATGTGCTTCCCCACATCTTGGGTGATCCATGTTTGTTAGGCAGAAGGAGAAAAAAGTCTGGATTACCAGCTGGTAGTAAAAATACTGAATTTACGACTGTTGGATTAACCCCAAATTTCTTTTTGAAGGGTGCCTCAAATTTCACTAGGATATCTAAGGCTCAAAATTTCTCTTATCCATCCTAGGACAGAGGTTTTCTGGTCAATTCCGCTTCCTAGCAGAGCCCTCCTACAGTCATCCACTACCACGGCTCTGTAGAAAGAGCCTTCCCATAGAGCTGAGAACACCGTAGCCCCTTGTGCCCAGGTCTCCATGAATGTGCCTGCCAAAGCCACTCCCACCACTCTCTGACGCATCTCTTACCAAGGGCCTCGGGTCTCCGAGAGGCTAAGCTCAACGGCCAGCTCTCTGGCTTTTCACACCCCTCTTCCTAAACTGCCCTCCTCCCTTGGCTTCCAGACGCCGCATGCTCTTGGTATTCTCTCCCGTTACTGGTCATCCTTCCCATTGGGATGTCCCTCGTGTCCTCAGCCTTTAAGCACAGCAGTGCTCAACCCCATCAGTTCCCATCCATGAGGCACCCAGAACAGGGCCCGGGTGCCACCGGTGCTGTGTAAGTACTGTCAGCACCACCATGGTGACCTGATCTAGTCTCCTGGGTTTCCATCCTCCCCTGTTCTAGCGGCTCCCAAAGTAACTTCAAGCCTGAGCTCTTCCTGCATGGCAAACTCGTGCGCAAATCTACCACTGGACCTCTCTGTTTGCGTGTCTGACAGGCATCTCAAATTTAACATATTCAAGACCAAATTCCTGGTGAGCCACACCTGACACCTGCCCCCTGCACACTTCCTGTGTCCGCTGATGGCAGCTACATCCCTCCAGCTGCTCCAGCCAAGAGCTTCGGGTCATTTTTTACTTTCTTCCCCAGCATCCGATAGCCACCCCATTAGTACATCACTGTCACCACCCCCACCCTGGTCCAAGCCACCCCCTCATCACTTAGATGACTGCAAAGCACCCCCCACCCCCGGCATGACTCCTAGCATCTGTCCTGAGTCTGCCATCCACCCCCCTTCCTGCAACATGGCAGCCAGGGTGAGCCTTAAACAACCAGGTCATATCATCCCTGTTCGAAACCCTCCACAGCTTCCAGCTCATTAGAGCAGAAGCCAAGGCCTCACAGGGGTCTGGGAGGAAGGGCACACTGGGCGCCCACACAGGCGGGCCCCCACTCGCCTCCGCCGCTCCAGCGTCAATCCTCACTCCAGCCTCCGCCCAGTTCCCTGCCCTTCCCACACACCCCACGGGCTCCCGCCCCAGTGCCCTGGCTTGCTGACTCCTCTTCGGGGAACACTCCTTCGCATGGAGGCACAGCTCACCACCTTCACATCTGTCCCAAATGCTCCTCTGGCCACACTCTCTGCCCACCTGTTTACTACGACAGCCCCATGCCTTCCTGAGCCCTTGCTGCCTGACTTTCCTTTGTTGCTTTCGCCTGCTGTTGGATTTACACGTCTGGTCCGTAAGCAAGGGTTGTGTCTATGTGGTTCACTGATGAGTAACTAGCGCCAAGAACCAACCCTGCACATCTAGGTGAATGAATGACTCGATCAATGGTAGATTAACAGATCATGGATTGATGGGGAGAGTGGTGCATGTTTTAAAAACTCAGTCTGATTAAATAACTTAATAAAACACAAAACCAAATCCTTAGCTATTCTCACATCATTTTCCCCACCCTACATAGTTCGCCATTTCAAATATCCCACCAAAATACTGCTGATTTTCAAGTTCCATTGACTTTGGGAAAGGGATTTTACCTTGAGCACCTAAATCTACATAGACATGGAGTTGAACATTAATCCAGAACCTTAATAGGAGATGGAGATGGCTCAGTGAATTGGAGTACATGGATTAAGTGAAATATTTTGTACTCATTAAAGCAATAATTGAGAATATTATGTAGAAATGTAAAAAGTTACATATGAGATAGTTTAAGTAGAATTCAAAATATCAACTTTTTAGATAGATAGACATAACATTAAAAGAGAACAAAAGACAGCCCACAGAATGGGAAAAAATATTTACCCACTGTATATCTGGCAAAGGCCTAACACGCAGGATCTACAAGAAACTCAAGCATGCTGAAAGGAAAAAATCAAACAGCCCCACTAAAAAGTGGGCAAAAGACATGAATAGACACTTCTCAAAAGAAGACATACGGGCAGCCAACAGACACATAAAAAAGTGCTCAGCCTCACTCATCATCAGAGAAATGCAAATCAAAACCACACTGAGATACCACCCACTAAGAATGGCCATCATTAATAAAACAAACAACAGATGCTGGAGAGGATGTGGAGAAAAAGGAACGCTCAGACACTGCTTTTGGAAATGCAAACTAGTACAACTTCTTTGGAAGATAGTGTGGCAGTTTCCGAAAGAACTAGAAATTAACCTTCCATATGACCCAGCAACCCCCCTATTGGGAATATACCCGGAGGAACTCAAGTCATTCTACCAAAAAGATACCTGCACATGCATGTTTGTTGCAGCTCTATTCACAACAGCAAAAACATGGAACCAACCATGATGCCCATCGAAGCTGGACTGGATACATACACGCAATGGAATATTATGCAGTCATAAAGAAGGACAAACATACAAACTTTGCAGCAACTTGGATGGATTTAGAATCTATCATACTCAGTGGTCTATCACAGAAACAGAAAACTGAGTAACCACATGTTCTCACTCATAAGTGAACCTTGAATAATTATCATAATACTATAAGAAAGGGATTGGCAGTAGTGGGAAAAAAAGAGAACAAGAAGAAACGGTTAAGTTAAAGAAAAATATATTAGGAACCATTTAAGATTGCTAATGACACAATATTGCCTTTGAATGTTTAAGATTCTCGGCAATGACAAGAATGAAACAAAACAAAAAAACCCAACTAAGAAAGTGCCTAAATATCTCATAATAAGGGATTAATTAAATAACAGTACTCTATTAAATGGGCATTTTATGAGGATATCATAATGGGAGAAATGCTTATATTACAATGTTAAATAAAAGGATGCTATGCTATGAATGGTAGATGTACACCATGATCCTAATGACACAAAAGATGTGTAGAGAGACAAAACTAGACGGAAATAAATATATAAAAATATTATCATAATGTTGTAGAGGGCAAACTGTGAGCAATTTTTATTTCCTTTTTTAAATTTATTTTTTATTTTTAGTCAGGGTCTCACTCTGTGGCTCAGGCTGGAGTGCAGTGGCACAATCCTAGCTCATTGTAGCCTCAGTCTCCTGGGCTCAAGCAACCCTCACATCTCAGCCTCCCCAGTAGCTGGGACCACAGGCGTGCACCACCACCCGCTAATTTATTTTTTTTGTAGAGATGAAGTCTTGCTTTGTTGCCCAGGCTGCTCTCAAACTCCTGGCCTCAGGCAATCTTCCCACCTCAGCCTCCCAAAGTGCTGGGATTACAGGTGTCAGTCACTGTGCCCAGTTATTTCCTTTTTTATATATTTCTATTTTCCAATTTTTCTACAATGAGTGTTTATTCCTTTGTAATTATAAAGTAAAGGTGAGCTAGGGCTCATCCTTTCATTTTAAAACCTGTTAGTAAGATAAATTTCTTTTTTTTTTTTTTTTTTGAGTTGGCATCTCACTCCGTCGCCCAGACTGGAGTGCAGTGGCCGCTTCCGGCCACCGCAACCTCGACCTGCTGGGCTCCGGCGATCCTTCCGCCTCAGCCTTCCAAGTAGCTGGGACTATAGGCGCGCGCTACCACGCCCGGCTAATTTTTTTTATTTATTGTAGAGATGAGGTTTCGCCTGCCCAGGTGGGTCTCGAACCCGCAGGCTCAGGCAATCCACTCACCTCAGCCTCCCAAGGCGCGGGATTACAGGCTGAGCCACCGAGCCCGGCT
>CAUYQG010011164.1:0-10682 GCA_963574415.1 Tarsius wallacei
AAATTAAAACCACACTGAGATACCACCTAACTCCAGTCAGGATGGTCATCACCAATAACTCAAAAAACAGCAGATGCTGGAGAGGAAGCAGGGAAAAGGGAACACTTCTACACTGCTGGTGGGAGTATAAATTAGTACAACCTCTGTGAAAAACAGTGTGGCAATTCTAAAAGATCTAAAAATCAACCTTCCAAATGACCCAGCAATCCCCCTTCTTGGAATATACCCAGAGGAACTCAAATTACTCTATAAAAAAGATATGTGCACATGAATGTTTATTGTAGCACTATTCACAATGGCAAAAACATGGAACCAACCATGCTGCCCATCAAAAGTGAACTGGATAAAAAAAAAAGTGGTACATATACATGATGGAATATTACACAGCCATAAAGAAGAACAAAATTCTGGACTTCACAGCAACTTGGATGCATTTAGAGTCTATAATACTCAGTGATATATCACAGACACAAAGCTCTAAGTACCATAAGTGCTCACTCATAAGTGGACTTTGATCATTTATCTAATATTATAAGAAAGAGACTGGCAGTAGTGAGATGCTGCCAGGGTGGGGGGACATATAGCATAAATAAGGGTACTTATCTCAAACCAGGTGAAGTAGGGAACAAAGGAAGGCCCAAACTTTACCTGTATGACAACCATTTATGTACCCAACCCTGAATTGTACCACACATCTTTAAAATAAGGTTTTAAAAAACAGACACAATTAATTTATTGTTGCTATGGTTTAAATGTGCCTCCAAACATTCATGTATTGGAAACTTAATCCCTCTGCCTTCATGAATGGATTCATGGAGCTATCATGAGAGTGAGTTTGTTATTATGGGAGTGATATTTTTATAAAGGCAAGCTTTCGTTGGCCCTCTTATGCTTGCTCTTCTGCCATGGGGTGGCTCTCACTAGTGTCATGCTCTTGGACTACCCAGCCTCTAGAGCTATAAGAAACAAACGTATTTTCTTTATAAATTACTTGGTCGGTGATATTCTGTTATAGCAAGGTCAAGATGGCTGCTACCCTTCAGAGAAGGTTAGTGACAGGGAATGGGCACAAGAGAACTTCTGGGGATCTAGTCATATCCTATTTCTTTCTTTCTTTCTTTTTTTTTTAGAAAGCAAGATTTATTTGTGAGGACAGAAAAGTTCCCAGAACAGGAGGGGACCTGAGGGGGTTGCCCTCTTATTCCTCTTTTTCTGGAAGCTGATACATAGGTGTATTCACTTTGTGAAAACCTACTGAACTTTATGCTTTCTATGTGTTTATTTTCTGTATACATATATATATTTATATATCAATAAAATCATATTATAAACTCTAAAATGAAATATTGTAAGCCAAAATGTAAGAAATAAAATACCTGCCTGATGCTGTCATTGATCTTTTTTTTTTTTTTAAGGGTCCATGCTAACAAAAAAGAGTTAACATAATGAAACTGTAGCTTTTTAATTACTTTTCCCAGAAAGTTCAAGTCCTTAATCTTGAGAAATGGGAATAGGAAATCAGAGACATTTATTCTTCTAAGGGTAGGAAAACTCTCCTTCCCCTAAGTTAGACTATAGGATTATGAAGCTCACTGTGCTCTTCTTGGAAGGCCATCAGAAGTCTGACCCTAGTGTTAATCTGATTCTCTAACAGTTGTCTTCATGATTGTCCAGTCTTAGCCTGTTTCTTCATCTGTAACAGAACTTCCTGCCCTGTCTGTAAATGATCTTTTGATTATCAATATTATTAGAATATTATCAAATAGCAAGTTTGGTTCTAGTTTGTTTTTATTTCATTTCTGCAATGACTCATCGTCTGAGTGCAATTATTTTCTTGAGAATCCTAAGTTATTCCTCTACATATGCCAGAAGGAATACTTGAGAAGACTTTCATGCCTTGCCTTTGCTCTCTCTGTGAATTTTTTTTTTTTGTTTCTAGTAAAGCATCATCATCTTACTAAGAAATGCAGTGTAATTTTATTTTATTCTAGATCCATGGTTTGTCTTGTGCTAAAGAAAAATTCCAAGTTCTCTACAGAAGCATTTCAACTCTGCTTACTCTCCCAGGCTTGGCAGACTCTTTATGGTAATAATTTTGGTTGTATGTTTTAATTTATGCCCTTTCTTTAAACATAGATTATCAATTATTTTGTTGTTTGTCAGGATTCCTACATTTTTCATTTTAACCTCATTTTCTGCACCATAGGTTCCCATTCTGAGATGGAGATAAATCATGCTGTCCCAACCTGTTTGTAGGGTATTAATCATCCAGTTCTCTTCAATGGGCTTTTCATATGGTTGCCTGTTTTACATCTGTTCATTCCTTTCTCAAACAAGATGTTCAGCCTACTCCTATGTTCTATTTCCTTTAAAAATCTAATGTAAAACAGTGTTTTTCTCTATGATTTTCATTGGTTAAAGACTTAGAAACTATTTGGATTAGGAAGATGCCAACGATGTTATTTACTTGTAGGAAAGCAGTGCCTGCGATGACCTCTTGAACAAATTCTCTCAAATCTTCCTTCTCAGGAAGGAGTAGGCAGGTCTCAAATATCTGCAGGGCAGAGATGACCTGATTTCACTTATCAGCTAAGCCATAGATAAAACTAGTGATTCTTTTGTTGGGGTAGGATATGCAGAGGAATTTATTTGGAAGGCAAATAAAAAGCACTTAAAACTTGTATATTCTTAAGACAAAGTGGTGGACATAAACTTATTCTTCAAAAATGTTATTTTTTTCTGAAGACAGTAATTCCTGAAGTGAACATAAAATCTAATTTTTACTTCAAAATTAGAGTTACGATAGAAACCATTATTAATGTCTTGTATAGAAATTCTGCTACTGCCAGTTACATTACTTTAGTCATATTGTAATAACCATGGTATCTTTGATATAATCTAATATTCCTTTGCATTTTGTTAATGACAGTGGCCTTTATCTGTGTTTTTGAAAAGGTAGATAAGAGATTGAGTTTTTCTCTCCAGACAAACATTTGAAGGCTATTATTGGTGTATTTCAAGACTATGATTTCTGCTGTCATTGAAGTAGACAATGAAATTATGAAACATACTTTCAAGTACTCCCATAGAGTCTGTCTGCATTCCTAGAGCTGTGATACCTTGGGCAGCTTCATTTTCCACTCTTTCTCTCTCCCTGGTTTTCCAGCCTTCCTCTTAAATGCTGGTGTGGGTTCCATCTTTGGTCCTTTTTCTTCTGTTACTCTCTCCTTGAGCTTATGGTCATCACTACCACCCACACCCACTTCCTCATCTCCATCTCTATGGTAAGCCTGTCTTCTAAGTCTCCTTTCTCTGTATGCAACAACTGCTGTTTGCTGTTTAGCCCTGGAGATGTTTCTCCTCACATCTCACTATCTCAAACAAATGATTCTCTGAAGCTACTGACTTGCTTTTGACCTAGAATCTCAATGAACCATGGGCTTGAGAGTGTTTCAGTCATACATTTAATATAGTTGCGGCCCTGGCATCCATTTTAGTCCTGACATAAGTTGTTTAAAACCCAGTGGTACCCCATCCCCTTTGTCCCACTTAAACTTCCTCCCTGTGTGGTTGTTTACCATACAGCACACTTGTTCTTTATTCCATTGATCCAACATACTCCACAGCTCGATAAAACTTCATGGTCAACACCAGAGTCATTCAAATAAGCTCCCTCCTTTGCTTGTGTTTTCTCTAAATTAGCCAATCCACAACTTCCTTGGGAAAAACGTAAGGGCTTACGTCCATGGGCCTTAATAAAACCATAGTCCCTCCCTCTCACTCCCTAACTGCTCCCTGCTCAGCCATCAAGCTTCTTGTCTGCCCCCTAACCTCCCTAGGTCTGTAAGTAATATGTTTCTTCTGTTTCATGCATTGTTGTTTTGCCTCCCCATTGTGCCTTACCTGACCAACACACTGGAACCTAGTCAAGGCTCTCCTAGACAGTGGCTATCTTGATTTATGGCTAATCTTGACAGAGAGACCTTAAGGCCTAATTAGGAAGAAACCATAACAATCAGAATCACAAGTTTCCTTCTGCTTTGCCTGTTCTGAAGTTCAGGACAGATTTGGTGACCCATTTGTAGCTGTGTAAGTAAGGTCTACCTTTTGTGTATTAAACTCAACTTAATTCCCTAATTACCTCAATTTTTTCATCTTTTAAAAAATCCTGCTGTATGTATTTATATTGCCTTGCTTTGAAACTGGTGAGGTTATGATATGATGTAATATTTTATGTATACAGACTGTGTATACAAGGGTGTCAAAATATGTATACAAATTTTAAGCGATATTATCTATGTATTACTTTTCGAAGTTGAATTAAATTACGGCAGCCATGTGTAGTATGATGTTCACTCAACTGTGCTTCTGCCATTTTCTTTGTCCTGCCTGTCTCATGATGATGCTAGCATTCATTTGATTAACGCCATCTTTTGAGTGCTTAAAATGTATCATCCTTAAAATGTGTATACTTTTTTTTGGCACCCCTGTGTATTTGTCTATATATGGTAGTCCCACGGTATGCATGAGGGATTGGCTTTAGGAGTCCTCTCGGATACCAAAATCCATGAATGTTCAAGTCCCTGATAGAAAATGATGGCATATCTGCATGTAGCCTAAGTAAATCCTTTCATATCCTTTCAGTCATCTCTAGATTACTTATGCACATGCTATGTAAATAGTTGCTATACTGTGTTGCTTAGGGAATAATGACAAGAAAAGTCTGTAAGTCCGGTACAAATGCAACCATCTAGTTTATCTTCTACCTCCACATCTTGTCCTACTGGAAGTTCTCAGGGGCAATAACATGCATGGAGCTGCCATCTCCTATGATCACAATGCCTTCTTCTGGAATACCTCCTGAAGGACCTGTCTAAGACTGTTTCACAGTTAATTATTTTGTTCAATACATGGGAGTAAAAAAAATAAGTGTATACTCTAAAATAGTAACAAAAAATATAGGAAATACTAGGCAATAGGACAGTTTCAGCTCCATTAGAATTTTGTAGAACCACTAAGACATCATTATGTGGCACGTGACTATTCACACACACCCTGCACTGTATATCTCCACCTTGATGGTCTATGTAGATGTACCTTAAATTCGACATGTTGGAAATTTATCCTCCTCCTAAATTCTCTGCCATGAATGAATTTGACCTTTCAAACTTAAGTAGTGATCTTTATCTTTGACTCTTCTTTCTTCCTCCCTAACCTCATATTTCATTAGTCATCAAATCCTCTCAATTTATTGTGAGTTTCCGTCTCCTGCCCCACTGTTACTGTCCCAGCTGGATGATTACAACAGTCTTTTGCCACCGCAATTTATTTTGTATTCTCCTTCATACCAATCTTCCTAAAGTGTATGTTTGATCTTGTTAATGTTAATGTCCTTTTAAAAACCCTTTGCTATTTCCTCATTGCCTAAAAAAAATCAATTCCAAACTACTTTTTTTTTTTCCTGAGTTGGAGTCTCACTACCCCAGCGTCAACCTGCTAGGCTCCAGCGATACTTCCGCCTCAGCCTCCCAAGTAGCCGGAACTACAGATGCGCTACCACACCCGGCTAATTTTTGATTTATTGTAGAGAGAAGGTCTCCCCAAGTTGCCCAGGTTGGTCTTGAACCCGCGGTCTCAGACAATCCACTTGCCTTGGCCTCCCAAAGTGCTGGGATTACAGGCTGAGCCACCAAGCCCGGCCCCAAGCTACTTTTTATGATAAACAAAGCTCTTCATGATTTGGCCAGTGAAGTCTTTTTTTCTCTGGAATGAGAACTTATCCTTCCTTCTAAGTGTTCACCACTTTCTTGAGTCACATTGGTTGCAGGTTGGATTCCCTTGGAAGCAGACTCTAAGATAGATTGGAGATCAGGAGATCAGATTGGAGTTTCATCAGTGTGGGCTCTTTGGATTACTACCTGTAGAAAAGAAGGGAAGAAAGGAGAAAGGAGCTGGGAGGAAATTGGGCTGTGACACATGGTATGCTGGAGCTAGCTTGTATGGAAATTGGCAGATGCTATAAACCGGGGTTCCGCCCTCCTCTGGAGAGCCCCTCTTGTCATCTCACCTCT
Source organism: Tarsius wallacei (assembly GCA_963574415.1). Lineage (NCBI taxonomy): Eukaryota > Metazoa > Chordata > Mammalia > Primates > Tarsiidae > Tarsius > Tarsius wallacei. Next base: position 6,072 of record CAUYQG010011164.1, read on the forward strand.
GGCAGCAATGTAAAATCGATCAGTATCCAGCTGAAACCACAAAGAGTTCAGAAATATGGGTCACCCTTCAGAATTGCCCTGTGTTTGAAGAGAAAAGACTGGGTATCCATACCCCGATATCATCTGCCATTGAATGTGGACTTTCTTTTGAAGGGGGCGTGACCTTGGGCAAGACAACTCTTTTCAGCTGGGGCAGTTCCAAAGAGGGCAGACAGGTGAAGACTGTCTGCAGGCACCAGCAGTTGGGGCAATAGGTCCCTTGAAAGAGGCTTGCTACAAATTCCATATGGCCTCTCATTTGTAGCTCTTTAAATACCTCTGACCTCACTGGGTTGGGAGTAAGGTTCAGTTCAAGTTCAAGACTAGCTTTTGCTCTTATACCCTGGTAGCTGGATGAGATAAAGGAGTCTTTTAACAAAGTCAGCAGCGTCCCTGTTTTCTCTCCATCCCTTGGACTAAAAATTGGGGATTGTCATTCTCCTTTATTAAGCTACCCACCTCAAAGTCCTGTAATTCAGCAGCGTCTTCAAACTCCTTATGGCAGTGCTTCTCAACCAGGGACAACTGTAGCCCCTCAGGGGACATTTGGCAATGTCTGAAGACATTAGGTGCTGTAGCTGTGTGTGTGGGTATTACTGGCAGGTAGTGGACAGAGGCCAAGGATGTTGCTAAGAACTCTACAATCCATAGGACAGCCCCCACAACAAAGAATGATCCAGCCCAAAATGTCAATAGTGCTGAACTTGAGAGACCCTCTTCTATGTCTATAACCACTCAACCACTCAATGGGCACTTCATTCTTGATGGCCATGAGAGAAATAATAAAATCTATTTTACCTCTGCCAGTCTCAGGAGGGCCGGACTCCCCACAACCCAAGTTTTCAAAGCTAGTTGGTTTTCATTGCCTCAGTCAGGCTGGGTAACAAATCTTGGATTCCTTCCTACTACTCTGGGGGTACATTGCCTGCAACCATTCCTGTATCAGTTCAGATGTTGCTGTAAGAAAAATAAACCAACCCACCTTGACTTAAACAGAAAAGAAGTTTATTGCAAGTATCCTGGGTAACTCACAGAAATACCAAGAGGGCTGAACTGCAGTATCCCCACTGAAATTAGGTAGCCCGATCCATCTGGATCCCAGACAGCTAAAATTATACCTCAAGGTTGGTGGGTGAGGACATGGCCACTGGCATCCCAAGCATCCAATTTTACAGCTTGTGCAGTGTACAGGACATTCCATTGTGGTGCTGTGTTGCTGCAGTCCCTGAATACCGGGTACCACGGCGGCAGACAATTCCCTGCTCCTCTTCTTCCCCTGTTTCAAGGTCTAGAGTGAGTATATCCATTGATGGAGCCTTGTTGTTACCTACAAATAAAGCTGGCAAGTGTGTAGTGCTCTGTACTTTTCTAGTGCGTTAGCTCAGGTTAGTTCATAGATTTCTGACTCATAATGTTGTTCACTTTATTATACACACAGACACTCACACATCCACCAAACTCATACCTTGGAACTAGTATAGGTAGTTATGACGTTTACTGCCTCAGGATAAAAATAAGTTCATGTTACCTAAAGATCTCACTATTTATTTATTTATTTATTTATTTATTTGAGTTGGGATCTCACTCTGTCACACAAGCTAGAGGGCAGTGGCATGCTCACGGCCACTGCAGCCTTGACCTGCTGGGCTCAGATGATCCTTCCTCCTCAGCCTTCCAAGTATCCAGAACTATAGTCCCGTGCTACCATGCAAGGCTAATTTTTTTCTTTCTTTCTTTTTTTTTTTTTTTTTGTGTGTGTGTAGAGACAAGATCTCACCAAGTTGCCTGAGCTGGTCTCGAACCTGCAGGCTCAGGCAATCCACGCGCCTCAGCCTCCCAAAGTGCTGGGATTAAGACTGAGCCACTGAGCCTGGCCGATAAGATCTTACCTTTCTATATGAATTTATTTCAACATGTGTTAGCAGTGCTGAAATGAACAATGCTGGAAATAGTTTCCTAATGAAATAAAGTTAGACTTTTCATTTGTGTCTTGGTGTGCTTGTCTTCTCTTTTATGGAAGATAAATACACAGTAAAGCTATATTGAGAGAAAAACAACAGACACTTTTTAAAGAGTTCTTAGTTCTGGTGTGATGTTTTCTTTTTCTTTTTCTTTTTTTTTTTGAGTTGGAGACTCACTATGTCACCCAGGCTGGAGCACAGTGGTCAACTCACAGCCACCACAGCCTCTACCTGCTGGGTCAGGCGATACTTCCACCTCAGTCTTCCAAGTAGCTGTAACTACAGGCATACGCCACTGCACCTGGCTAATTTTTGATTCATTGTAGACATAAGGTTTCACCAAGTTGCCCAAGCTGGTCTCGAACCACTGGGCTCAGGCAACCCTCTCACCTCCACCTCCCAAAGTGCTGGGATTACAGACGTTGAGCCACTGTGCTTGGCTAGCGTGACATTTTAAATTTTTTTCTTGTCTCTCGATGGATCTTTCTACTCACCTTTTCTGACAACATCAAAGATGAAAAGTTATATGCCTCAAAGGTGAATTGATGATACTCTGACAGGAATTTGCAAGAGTTTCTGGTAGCCTGTCTCATAAAATACCAACATTGTCTGGAAGACTCAGAAATCACCAGTATGTTAGGGTGGTTGTTTTTAAAAAGTGAAGGGAATGAGTCAATTTGAAGGAGAGATCCAGAGGCAGGTCAGTCTTGACTTTCACATGAGGACGAGAGGCAGTCAACTCGCCCGCCACTGTTGGAAGTGTTTAGGTTACGTTGATGAGAACCCAGTCTTACAAGTTAATGTCCCCACACGTAGAATTGCTTCTTCATTGTGGCCTAGGGTGTCTTTCTATACTGTCATCTATCATCCTTTCACTTTCATAGATGGAGAAACTGAGTTTCAGGAAAATCAGATCACAGACTCAGAATTAAAAATAAGATATTTTAAAAATAGATCGAATCAAAACCCCCAATTTTTTCTTTTATAAAGGCCAGTGCAGGAAGGAATCAAAGGCTGGAGATCACAATATCCAGTTTCTTAAATCATCAGAATGGCAGGGTGTCTTCTTTTTTTGAGTCGGAGTCTCACTCTGTCACCCAGGCTGGAGTGCAGTGGCACACTCATAGCCGCCATAGCCTTGACCTCCTGGGTTCAGGTGATTCTTCCACTTCAATCTTTCAAGTAGCTAGGACTACAGGCATGTGCCACTATACCCAATTAATTTTTCTTGACTTATTGTAGACACGAGGTCTCACCGAGTTGCCCAGGCTGGTCTCAAACCCCTGGGTTCAGATGATCCTCTTGCCTCCCAAAGTGCTGGGATTATAGGCATGAGCCACCGTGCCCAGCAGGATATTGCATTACTTTTCATCATCCTGTCTTCAGCTTTTCTTGGCTGTAACTGTTTCTCAGACTTGTCTTTTTTAATGAACTTGTAATTTGAGGGGTACTGGTCAGGTCTTTTGTAAAATGTCCTTCTGTTGTAATTTGTCTGAAGTTTTTCTTTTGAGTACAACATAAATTCCCTCTGAAAACTGACTTGGATCAATGAGGAGAAGAGATGATCTCCCCTCTTGATTCCTCTGCAGAGAGTGGAAGGGAGACCTTCTAGTATTAAGTTAGGTAACTTCAAAAACCATTTGAAAGGATGACTGACAACCAACCTTAAGAGTCCACAGTGCTAGTAGACATTCATGATCTACAGGGGTTACAGAGCTTATTCTGGGGGATGTACCATTAAACACTTCCTTGTTAGCTAATCTTTCTTAATTGTTAGAACACATGGCATGAAGTTGGTCATGAAGGATTGATTCCCTCATCAGCTGAGACTCATAGCAAAGTATTAATTTGCCCTGGTTGCATTCTGGTATTGAAGCAAGGGCTTATAATTTTGTAACTTTCAAGCACAATTAAATGAGACATGTGAATTTTGAGATCTATAGAAAGAGCAACATTCAGGAAGCATGAAACACACAAAGCAAATTCCTTTTTGGGGTAAAAAAAGAAAAAAGTAAACATCAGGGCCTTATTCAACTACAAGCAAGGTGAGTTCTAATAATACAAAAGCAACAGTTAAAAGATAAAAGGAACGTGGGGTCAATATAAAAGATACACATACCCATTTCCCTCTATATAGTAAGGAACATCCCGTTAATACTGGTGAGTCATTGCGCATCACTGTCTGTTAGGTTATTCATACAAGACATTTTCTCTTTTTTTGTAGTTAATTTAATTTAATTTAATTTTCACCTCCTCTTTTTTTAATTATAAAATGTAGGTACAATTCAGGGTTAGGTATACAAACATTGATTATGCAGGTACCCTGTTGGTGAGGTGTGCCCCTCCCTTCCCTAGCAGTTTCCCTCAACTGCCAATCCCACCCCCACCCCCACCCCCGATAGTTTCTCACTACTGCCAATCCCTTTCTTATGGGATTATAAGTGGTGAGGGTTCGCGTATGAGTAAGAACAAATTGTACTCGGTTCTTTGTTTCGGTGATAGATCACTGAGTATGATTGACGCTACACCCATACAAGTTGCTGCAAAGTTCATATGTTTGTATACCTAACCCTGAATTGTACCTACATTTTATAATTAAAAAAAGAGGAGG
>CAUYQG010011165.1:0-11429 GCA_963574415.1 Tarsius wallacei
AACACTCCACCCAATGACCACAGAATATACATTCTACTCATCACCACCTGGAATGTACTCTAAGATCGACCACACCCTTGACCATAAATCAAGCATAAATAAATTTTTTGAAATTCTGCCATGCACCTTCTCAAACCACAGTGGAATAAAAATAAATATCAGCACCAATAAAGTTCCCTCAAAAGCCACAAAGACATGGGCACTAAACAGCATGATGCTAAGCAACTCCTGGGTCAACATGGAAATCAAAACAGAGATTAAAAGATACCTGGAAACAAATGAAAATGAAGAAACATCTTAAAAAACATCTGGGATGCCATGATATCAGTAGTAAGAGGGTCATTCATATCCCTACAAACACACATGAAGAAAATTGAAAGATCACAAGTTAACAGCCTAATAAGTCACCTAAGGAAGCTGGAAAAGCAAGACCACTAAAACCCTAACTTCAGCAGAAGAATCCAGATCACTGAAATAAAAGCACAAATCTGGGACATAGAGGACAAAAAGATAATACAAAAAAAGCAATTAAACAAAAAGCTGGTTCTTTGAAAGGATAAACAAGATTGATGGTCCCCTAGCTAGAATGACCAAGAAAAAGAGAGAAAAAACCCAAATAAACTCAATCACAAACACAAAAGATGAAGTCACAACTGACCCTGAAGAAATGCAAAAGATTATCAGAGACTACTATGTAAACTTGTATGGAAACAAACTTGAAAATCTAAAGGAAATGGAGGACTTTCTGACATCACACAACCTCCTCAGGTTGAAACAAGAAATCGAGACCTCAAATAGACCAACAACAATCAAGGAAATTGACTATGTCATAAGAAAGCTACCTACCAAAAAAAAGCCCGGGACCAGATGGCTTTTGAGCAGAATTCTATGAAACATACCAGGAGGAATTGATACCAATCCTATTGAAAGCATTCCAGGCAATCGAGAAAGATGGAACTCTCCCCAAATCATTTTATGAAGCTAACATCACACTGATAACCAAGCCAGGTAAAGATCCAACAAAGAAAGAGAACTACAGGCCAATATTCTTTATAAACATAGATGCTAAAATTCTCAACAAGATCCTAGCAAACCAGATTCAACAACACTTCTCAAAAATCATCCACCATGAGTAAGTAGACTTCATCCCTGGAATGCAAGACTGGTTCAACATTCATAAGACCATAAACATAATTAAATATATTAACAAACTTAAAAGCAAAAATCACATGGTTATATCATTCGCTGCAGAAAAAGATTTTGATAAAATCCAGCATCCCTTCTTGATAAAAACCTTCAAACATCTAGGCATAGATGGAACATACCTCAAAATTTGTTTATCTTATAATATTGTTAAAACATCAAGGTAAGCAACTGAAATCTTGGTGTGCCACACTTTCTTGACCATTGTAAAATGAAGCTACAAACTAAGTTCCTGGTAGGGTAAATACATGGACACTTTGTTGATCTCACGTACATAGACGATGGGAAGACTACACTGGAGTGCTAGTCATATGAGTTTGTCACAAATGACACAGTAGTCATTGTTAGATCACAATCCCAGCGGGGCCTCCAGAATGTTAGGTCAGGTCCTCCGGGAGATAACTGGGGTCTGTGATCGGTGCTGTGTGAAGGATGCAAAGAATTGCACAGAAGTTAGATTGGAAAATATATTTTATTTAGACAGTGAGAGAGAGAGAGAGAGAGAGAGAGAGAGAGAGAGAGAGAGAGAGAGGGAGAGAGGGAGAGAGGGGAGAAATTCACCTCTTCAAGGTAGGAGAGGGGAGCAAAGCTTAGGAAACATGAAGTCGGTCATAGCCCAAAGAGCACAGGGCCACACCAGAGTTTGGTAACCCAAGGTTGCTCAAGGTTGGATGCTTTTAAAGGTTACCCTTGATGATGGCACATTGTTAAGGTGGTTGGGTGGTAGTCTGCTCCACGTCATCACAGAGGGCAGGTATGCACAGGTACTGATGTCAGGTGATGGACTGCAGGCAGATTGTTGAGTTTGTCACATGATGTTTGCCATGGAAATGGGGTCTGTCTATGTCATGAAGGTCACTGAGGTCTGATTAGGTTAACTGGGGTCTTATGTGTGGAGGCAAATACCTGAAATAAAAAAGCTACTTCGTACAAAACAGCTGGGGAGGGAGGCTGTAAAACAATTTTCAATAGCTGCCTCTGGGAAACCAGTTCTATCCTTGGCTAGTGATTAGAGGGTAAGTTAACTGCTAGAAAAACATGAGATTCCGGCAATGTTAAAATGGCAGCTCATTGGGTATATTAAATCCATGTTAAACCCTTTCACTCATATTTCCCAAAAGTAAACTCTGAAGAATGCTTACTAGGAACAAAATTTAACTTGAATTTCTGAAAGTGTACATTTTCCCAGAAAATCAAGAAAACCTTTCAAAGTAGAGAACTTCTGGAATTCTATTTAAAACTGAATACTAAGTGTTCCCCTCAATTCACCTTATGTTAAAGAAATTGAAATAATTTGGTGAATTCTAGAATTATCTTTCATCTTAGGAAGATTTTTGAATTGGGAGTGAGTGGTGGTAGACTTACAAACATGGGAGATGCTTTGGAGAAGATTGAGTTGCCTATGAGCTCCCTAAGGTCCTATCATGAGGTCTTGCTGGTCTGATAGAGCTGCTCTAAAATTTCAGAGTGTAGCGGGACTCGGTGGCTCAGCCTGTAATCCCACGCTTTGGGAGCCTGAGGTGAGTGGATTGCCTGAGCCCGCGGGTTCAAGACCCACCTGGGTAACTTGGCAAGACCTCATCTCTATAATAAATCAAAAAATTAGCTGGGCGTGGTAGCGCACACCTGTAGTTCCAGCTACTTGGAAGGCTGAGGCGGAAGGATCGCCAGAGCCCAGCAGGTCGAGGCTGCGGTGGCCGGGAGCGGCCACTGCACTCCAGCCTGGGCGACGGAGTGAGACTCCAACTCTAAAAAAAATAAAAATAATAAAATTAAAAAAAAATAAAAAGAAAATCTCTGAAGTCAAGGAAATGGAAAGAAATGAAATCTATTTCAAGAAACTAAGAAGAGGAATGCCTCCCGGAATATGGTTCTGCTTCCTAGTCGAGGTAGGAGAAAGCAAGACTTCAGATGGAAATAGAAGTATGGGTACCCAGATACAATTATGAAAGGAATACCCAGACTTATCTCAGAGCCCTGGGTCTGAAGATAGGATGGAAGACTTTCAAAGACCACATTAACAAGCAAAGAACAGATAACCTTTACAGAAACAGAACAAGACGAGGCCTTTTCACAATACTGGGGGGACACAAAAGGCAGAATATGGTTTTGATTTCCTGTCACGTGGATTTAAGGAGGCTAAAAAAAATACAGTTGAACCTTGAACAACATGGGTTTGAGCTGTGTGGGTCCATTTATACATGAACTGGCTTCTGCCTTTACCACCTCTGAGACAGCAAGACTAATCACTTCTCTTCCTCCTTTTCCCTAGTCTGCTCAATGTGAAGATAAGGAAAAAGACCTCTGAAATGATCCACTTCAACTCAATGAATAATAAATATATTTCTCTCTTCCTCATTACTTCTGAATAACATTCTTTCCCAAGCTTACTTTTTTTTGTAAGAAAATAGTAATAATACATATAACATATAAAACAAGTGTTAATTGATCTTTTATGTTATTTGTAAGGCTTCTGGTCAACAGTAGGCTAGTAGCAGTTAAAGTTTCAGGGAGTCAAAGATTATAAATGAATTTTGTACATGGACTGTGTGGGGATCAGGGCCCCTAAACTCTGTGTCTTTCAAGAGTCAACTGTATTTCTCACACCAAATTTTGAGACCTGAGTTTATTAACTACTATAAAAATATAGGTAGATATACAGATGAGAGAGAGAATAATGGGTTTTGTTTAAATAAATTTCCTCATCACTTTAAAATATATCAAATTAATATAAACAAGTTGTGAAAAGTGCCTTAAATATTTTAAAAACACAATGAAATAAATTTCCACAATTTTAGTTAATTTTTTCACTGTTAATTATCATATGTCTTCTTTTTTTTTTTGAGTTGGAGTCTCACTCTGTCGCCCAGACTAGAGTGCAGTGGTCGCTCCCAGCCACCGCAGCTTCAACCTGTGGGGCTCCGGCGATCCTTCGGCCTCAACCTTCCAAGTAGCTGGAACTACAGGCATGTGCCACCACGCCCGGCTAATTTTTGATTAATTGTAGAGATGAAGTCTCGCCAAGTTGCCCAGGCGGATCTCGAACCCGCAGACTCAGGCAATCCACTCACCTCAGCCACCCAAGTCGCGGGATTACAGGCTGAGCCACCGAGCCCGGCTCATACGTCTTCTTTATAAAATTAATAGTGAAAATGCATGGGGTAAGAAATCAGTTTTTCCAGAGAGAAATTGTAGCTATTGTCATTAAAAAAAAGTCCTTGAGATAAAACTCAAAGACAAGTTGAGGTGAGAACTTGTCGATTCCCCTCCTGCAGCCATATCTTCCCTAATACAGACAGCATTCACTACAATGGATACTCAGTTATATATATCCATCTACTTTCCCCTAGATAACATTTTCTTACTTGACTTTAGATTCAGCATAATAGTGTGAAAGCTCATAGCCCATATTTTTAATGCAATAAAATGTACTTTTTCTTTTTAGTCTAACCATTTGCCAATCTACAATAGAATTTGCAAGTGACACACACATATACATTATAATTATTTACCTTCATAGGAAAATTAAGTTCTGTTCTTGTTCCTGGTTTTTCTATTTTTCCACTCCATTAACTCTATTGGAAGGTGGAGGCCAAATTACGTTGCTATGTCCATAGGTGACATTCTATATTTCTGTCTTTCCATTTTCCTGGGAATATTTCAACCTACAGCTGTATCAAAAAACTCAAATTTACTGCCCTTTACTCAGTCTTTACACACTTAGCCTAAAATCAAATGTCATTAAGTGTAGTGCAAATTTAGAAAAAAGCAGGACATGATTGAGGCTGACTTGGAAAAATGACTTTGAACTTAGAAACCTGGTGGCTGACAGTTTCTCAGTGATTGCTAGTTTGAGCACAAGCCTGAAACCAATCAGAAGGGCCAATTTAATCCTAGACATTGAACGTAGGGTAAGGGATCAAACAATAAAATTCTTATAGACAGGAATGTTAAGAGGCAGTTATAAACAGAACGGAGTTTGTTTATACTTAGAAGTAACTCCGAAAAGTATACTGGATCATTCTACCACCAAAGTTTATTTTTGTTTGGCTTTTATGTGATTCTGTCTACCACTAAATAATTGGTAATATATCTGCTAGCCCATTATGATAACATAAACATATTTTTAAAATATTGTAAACAACAGTGACTGTGAAATGCTTCATAATGTTATGATTTAATTTGAGTCTTGGTACTATTATGATGCTATTGGGGCCAAGTCACTAGAAATGTCAAAATTTTATATTGTAATATCCTTCTAGGGGATGCCAACTTATGACATGTAGATGTACACAGGACAATAAAAATTATATATAAAAGAGCTGTTTGTTAAAATTAATAAAGAGTCATTTACTCCAAGTACTTGTAAACTTTGCCTAGTGAAACATGTGTATTAGTGAGAAAGAAGAAAGGAAGGAAGGAGGGAGGGAAAGAAAGGTGAGGGCAGGATGTAGCAGAATGAGAATCCTCTTATCTACTCATTTTAATGGGACAAAAAAAAAAAGGAAAGAAAGAAAAAAGAAAACTAATTGCGTTACATTGAGAGGCTAGGTCTGAATCAGGCCAACAAAGAGTAAGGCTATCTGCTGTGGGCTTGTGTTAAGTAGTGCCCCAAACTTGTTCCACTGGATGAGTGAGGAGATGAGTCGGTCTTCTTCAAACCTTACATTTAAGAATTAGGTAACAAGGAATACAAAGTTTTCCCTTTAAAATGTAAATGTAAGTATAGCATCTTGTTAATTAAAGGCAACAAAGAAGAGATTGTAAATATCTAACAACATTGATTAGAAACATTCTGCAGTGTACAACATTTAGTAAGTAGGAGCCCTATTGCATATATTTTACCTTGTTCAAATTATGCAGAGAGGAGTAAGGATGGATTTTTCCAGGATCCCAAGAAAAGAAATACATGAGGTAGAAAAGCAGTAATTTTCCAAGTACCATTTATGCAATGTAGTGACCGAGCCAAAAGCTTGGTATTAGCCATATGTCTCTTAAGAGTCAACTGACTCTCAGTCAGATACTATACTTGCAACACGCTGCGTTATTTCATTTCCTATAGTTTTCTACAGTGGAAAACTATTTTCCATATATATATATATCCATATATATATATATATATATATATTCTTTTTCTATTTTCACATTCCTCTTATTTAAATGTCTTATATTTTGTGTTTTTCTAACATCATGAGGAGAAATGGAAGTGTATCATTCAGCTGACAGTGGTAATTCTCATTTTAAGAAAATACATTATTATTTATAATTAGACAGGGGTCTTTGTAGAATTTTTTTTCTGTATGAAAATGATATGCATGCCTTATAGAGACTTGAGTCAAACTTTGAACTGTGTAGCTATCACTAAGGTCAATTCTAGATTGTGTAATATATTAGTGTATTCATTTTCTATCATTGCTATAATTATCACAAATCTAATAGCTTAAACAACAAAAATTTGCATGTCACAAGTATGAAATGGATCTCATTGGGCTAAAATCACTATGCTGGCAGAACTGCATTCCCTGTGGTGGCTCTTGGGAGGAGTCATGTCCTTCCCTTTTCTAGCTTCTACATTCCACACTTGCACCTACATTCCACACTTGCACGTCTCTCCCACCATCTTCAAAGCCAGGAATAGAAAATCATGTTATTTCCACACTGTCATCTCTCTTGTTCAAGCTCTCTCTTCCCCCTTTCACTGATAATGACTTTTATAAATACATTAGACCCACCTGAATAATCCTGGATTTTCTCCCCATCTCAAAGCAATCCTTAATTCCATCTGTAATCTTAATTCTCTTTGCCTTATAACCTTACATACACACAGGTTTTGGGAATTAGAATGTCGGCCTCTTTAGGCGGGCTTCTTCACTCAAACTGCATCAGTGAATAAACACAATTCTATGCAATCAGATATGAATGTGATCATTTATTCTCCAATATCATTCATTCTAGTGAGAAATTTTCACTCAAAAGACTTAGGTGCTAGTGTAGGAAAAGAAAGGGTATGACAGAGTAGATTATAGAGGAGAGGAAAATAAAAGGTAGCTCGAAAGTGAAATTAGAAGGAGACCAGGTCAGTCATAGTAGCTCATGCCTTTGGGAGGTTAAGGTGTGGGAATAGCTTCAGCCCAGGATATGGAGACCATCCTGGACAACCTAGTGAGACCTGGTTTCTACAAAAGATAAAAGTTACCTGGGTGTGGTGGTATGTGCGTGCTGTCCCTGTACTGAGGAGGCTGAGGTGAGAGGATTGCTTTAGCCCAGAAGTTCAAGGCTGCAGTGATCTATAATTGAGCCACTCTACTCCAGCCTGGAAGATGGAGTGAGAGCCTGTCTCAATTAAAAAATAATAATATGAAGAAAAATAAAATTAGAAAGAAAATATCTCTACATAAGTGATGAGTATAGTAAATTATCGGGTAATAAATAATAAGTGACCTGGTTTTTTGTTATCACTTGGGAGTGTGTAAAAGATGTAGAATCTCAGAAGCCACCCCAAGTCTACTGAACAATAATTTGCATGTTAATAATATACCATGGTGATCTGTAGCTCATTAATCGTTGAGAAACCCTGGTCTGGTTAACAATGTTGCTCACTCTATAGTGCATTGTTTAAAATCACAGGCTCTGGAATAAAGAATATCTAATTTCAAATTTCGTCTTTGTAACTTGTGAGGAGATTCTTTGTATGCTAAAGCCTGTCACTGCATATGCAATATGCTTATTAATTACCTATTTATATAAGTATATGAAAATATTAAATATAACTAGCTATGTGAAGGGCTTATAACATTCAAAACTTGATGTTATTACTTTTTATGTAATGAAATCAAGATATTGTTGAAAGTGGACACATTCAGGAATTTAGATTATTGGACTTCTGCTTAGACTGTTTACTAGCTGTAGGACTTTTGGCAAATTAAATACCCATCCTGAGCCTATGTTTTCCAAGTGTTAAAATGAAATATTAACGCTTATGTGAAAATCTTTCTGAAAGGAACACACTATATCATTCCTAAAACGATGTTTAAAAGTGACTTAAATACTTAAAGTATACTTAATAAATAATAATGATATGAGTTAATATTATCATCATCTTATCCTAATGATAGCTTCTAGGTTCTAATCTGATTCGTATCTGACTGACTCCATTTGAGGCTGGGTCAAATGGCATATTAATAAAACTCTATATTAAGAAAAGCACAGGCACTTAGTCTAAGCCAGATCTGAATCCTCTGTGAAGCACAGAGGAAGCTGCATATGGCCGAGGCCAATTGAAAGCCAATTTGGGGCACTTTCACAGTATAGAGTCCAGACATCTGGCTCATAATTTTCAGAATCCTCAATGGAAAAAAATGTTTTACAGCAGATAACGATATAAACAATTTATGTATTTTCATACATGAGAGGCAATGACCTTCATAACTTACTTGTAGCTTCATTTCTTATTACTTATGAGTCATTCAATAAATGATAGAAATAAATTATATTGCTCAACTGCCCTTTGTTATATATCCTCATTGTAAATGGATATTTTTCATTGTCCTGACATATTTGCAACAATAATGTGTTTTCAGGCTATAAATATTGATAGAGCAAAGATGTGTGTGTTTGCACTTTGAATATTTGATAAGTTTCACAAACACCTATAGAATGAACATTAGCAGTTCTAGAACGCTTTACTTATCCCCCGAAGGACAGTTCATGCTGCAGAGGTTTAAAAAAAATCCTTCATTAAATGAGTTGCTTTCACTAAACAATTGTTTAGTTTTAATTTTTAACATTTTTAATTTTAATTGAATTTATCCTGAATATTAGTCATTATAGGAAAATTTACAGATATGCCACATTATATAATTCCTTTGAGTGAATAAAATATTTCAAAATTTAACCTAGGTTTATATAAAGGCATTTTCTATTTCAAGTGGTCTCTTCTTTAATTATTTGACAGAAAGTTGGATATATTGTCTAACTGGAAGGATTTTGTCATGTGATGTGTGCAAGAAATAGGCTGGTTGGGCAGAGAGGGATTGAGGAAAAATATGGAGGTAAACATCTTTCACATGATAATTGCTGTTATTTATTTTTTGGAAAAAAAACCTTTAAATAATGTTATTAGAAATAAAATTCTGTAAATTTATGTCTAATTTAAGTTGCTTCAGAGTGTAGCTTATTAAAAAGCAGATGTACATTATTCCTATCTCTATATATGTCATTACTATGTCAGTCGCCTAAATATTCCTAATTTAGGGACCCTAATAGTGTTTCATATGTTGCTATAAAGATTAAAGAGAACTAAGAGAATATGTGTACAAGGGGAAACACTCCCCAAAATGGAATTTATTTATTAAAAATTGTGTATTTATTATTATTTTGAGTCGGAGTCTCACTTTGTCGCCCAGGCTGGAGTGCAGTGGCACACTCACGGCCACTGCAGCCTCAACCTGCTGAGCTCGGGCAATCCTTCCACCTCAGCCTTCTAAGTAGCTGGAACCACAGGTGTGCACCACCATGCCTGGCTAATTTAGGGACCCTGATTTGATTTACTGTAAAGATGAGGTCTCACCAAGTTGCTCAGGCAGCCTCAAAACCATGGGCTCAGGCAATCTTCTCACCTCGGCCTACAAAGTGCTGGGATTATAGGTGTGAGTCACCACGCCCAGCTGTGTATTTGTTCTTGCATGGTTAAACTGCAGTACCTTCAAAGTACTCTCAGTCTGATGCCCCACACCTATGAAGATGCTTTTTCTACTGCTCAAAATAGTTTTTGAACTAGTAGTTTTGATGCCTATTAGTGCTGCTGCTGTTCTTTGTTTCACCTCTTTCACATTGGCAAAAGTTTCCCTTTGAGGACTTTTTTCATCTGGGGAAACAAAAAAAAAATGTCTCTCGGGTAAGATTGGATGAATAAGGAGGATAAGGCATGGAGGTAGTGACATTTTCCACCACTCAATGTGTGGTGGAAGGATTAGTCACCTGTTTGCTACAATTCAAGATGTTTCTTCTGCAATCCAAGATGAAACCTTCTCAAAACCTACAGATAAAAACTTTGGTTGACCAGTTGATCCAGAGGAGCAAATTCTGAGTGTACTGCAAGGGGCCCACCCTTCAAAAGATAATTTTGCTTTTTGGGGGGCGTTCCCCTCATATGTGTTAAGAAAAGTGCTTGGTGAATAGTAAGTACTGAAGTTTACCCATGTCCTTCCTGTGGGTGCCTTTGCATGTGTTTCTTCCTGCATTTCAGAGCCTAATTTCTCCCCCGTCCTAGAACCACTGCCAGTTTCTCTTCCAGCCCTCACTATTCTCAGTCTACACATATGATTAGATGGAGACATCTTGAATAGGGGCTTTGACACCCTCTACTCATTTTGCAAGACTCATCTCAAGCATTTCTGAATAATCCAATTTTTCATCAAACCTCTTTTGCTTGAATAACAATCAGGGAAAAGGCAAGAAAGAAACTGGCTTTAGAAAAAAATTGAATCCAGGGTTGAACTGAATAATCAATGCCTTCTCTCTTTTCTTCCTCTTTATTGTCTTCCACTACAGATGTGTATTTCCCTATGGGCAACTTGGGACCCAAGTCTTCAGGTTTAAAAATTCAGAGAACAAAGAATGCCATAAACAAAAACAATAGCATTCTTGTGAGAATGCATGACATCATGCAATGATGAAAAAAGTCTATAGGCAATTAAGCAGAGTTTGATTAAAATTGTATACGTATACATTGAAGTACTGATATTTTCATAGGTCAATAGCCATGGAGTCAAGAGTGGACAAATGGTTAAATTTTGCCCTGCCCCCCCCAAAATACACACAAACAAAAAGACTGTACACAAGGTAAATACATAAAATAGAATCTGTAAGGGATATCCTGATAAGGAGAGGTGCAACAAAGCATACACAGTTCCTTGGGATGACCTTATTTTGCTATGACCCAGTAAGCGAGAAGAAGTTATGCCGGCAAGTTGTGTCTAATTAATTATGAATTTATTAAATGCACGGGTCAAGAGTAGGCAAACGCCAGAAAAACTCTTGGCAAACTGGTGCAGTTTGTGACAAGCTTTTATAGATAAAATTTGCAGCATTGGCTACGTAGCAACTTAGTGACCATAGCAACTATTAACTAACAACTTGGCAACCAAAATGGGAACTTTTGATTGTTAGGGAGCTTTGATTAATTTCATGTGCTAGGTATAGCCAGTGCTCAGAAAGTCCCTGGA
>CAUYQG010011168.1:0-10019 GCA_963574415.1 Tarsius wallacei
AGCCGGGCTCGGTGGCTCAGCCTGTAATCCTGCGCCTTGGGAGGCTGAGGTGAGTGGATTGCCTGAGCCCGCGGGTTCGAGACCCGCCTGGGCAGGCGAAACCTCATCTCTACAATAAATCAAAAAAAAAAAAAAATTAGCCAGGCGTGGTAGCACGTACCTGTAGTTCCAGCTACTTGGAAGGCTGAGGCAGAAGGATCACCCGAGCCCAGCAGGTCGAGGCTGCGGTGGCCGGAAGCGGCCACTGCACTCCAGTCTGGGCAATGGAGTGAGACGCCAACACAAAAAAAAAAAAAAAAAAGAACAAACACAAGTTTAAACAAAAGTCCTGCTAATTCTGCAAGAACTATATACAATTTACGTTATTCACTGGAACCAAAAAATTATTGCTACATCTTTGTTTTAAAGTGGTGTCCCATTCGGTGACAGAAAATTGAAGACAACCAGTCATTTTTTTCAGAGAGGTTATGAAGTATGGGATTGCTGTGGCATCACGTTCCACACACTGAGAGCTGAGGTGTGATGCATTTCTAGAGACAGTCTTAAATAAGATGGCCGGACCCTGCCAGGCATGTTTTAGGGTTCTTGCCTTTGTTTGCTAATGTTTGGTGTCATTTGCCAGCAGGTAATTGTTGAACAGTGAGATGTAAGTGGACAGAGTAGAGAGAAACTGTACAGTTCCATCCCATGGCCACAGACATCCGGGGATCCTTACAGTCTGGCCTAGATCTTCCTGAAAATTGATTGACGGGCAGGACAGATACCAGTGACTTTAGTGTGGTGAAGCCAACTCACCAACATTCTTAGATGTTTGCTTTTTAAAATATATCCCCTCAAGACTGAACAAACAAACAGAGTGGGGTCGCTGTGTGTATCATTGCTTACCAAGCTACAGGTGAGGTAGCAAGGCAAGGAAATACTCAAGACAGACACTGTGACCAGTAACGGGAAGGAGGTGCCTTGGTGGTTTCGGCCCACAGTGAATCAAGGAGGCATTTCATAAATGGGCCACAGTCACCCATTCAAAGGGATAGTATGAATCTGGACTCACTGTAGAACAAACTGTGACTTATAAAATAGAGGACGATCTGTTTCATAGGAAGCAGATCTTGCAGGGCCTTGTTAAGGACAAATGTTAGTCACCGTGGCTGAAGTGTCCTTTCTAGTGGACCACTTTGACAAAATCTCAAGGTTTTATTTTTACACTTTACCATCGGCCACAGACTTCAGCCACAGTGGTGGCTGGTTTTATTCACATTACCAATGACCAATTTTTAGGTAAGATAAAATGTTTCATAAAAGACTATTAGTCAGCAATTGGGTGATGAGTACTTTTTTTCAGAAAGAACATCAGCTCAACCTAATAACTGTATTCTGCATTGTAACATTTGTTTTTACTTAAAGGTTGGATTTTTGTGGTTTAAAAAAGTGATGGGAATCTTCCTATAAAAGTTTAAATGGCGGACACCCCCTCGAGTTCCCTCCCACTCTAGGAGCTTTTCTTTTCTCTTAATAAATCCTGCTTTAAAAAAAAATAAAAGTTCAAATGGCATAAAGACAGCAAGTTTTCATATTGTAGCAAAATTGCTTAATTTGAGACAATGATTGATTGCTTCTCTTAATTGTATCTGTTAGGGATTTATTGCAGTTTTTTGATCAACATTATTATACAGTATCCTAATAGATGAAAACCTTTCTGAGGTCTTAGGGAAGTTATGATTAATAGATTATAAAAATGTCATTGTAATTGTATTCCCAGAATAATGTCAAAGAGATGCATCAGTGATGTGCTTATGCCAATATAAAAGAAAAAGGAGAAAAAAGATCCCCCATAAGAATACCCCACAATTCATGAAATCTGTCTTCTATTGGACTTAACAGTTGATAAATGAAGGATATTCATTGATGATGATAATGAGGTTGATGAGGCAATTGGTATAGTTTTATTACAGAGAAGGTTGCAGGCTGGTTATCAACACTCATTCTATATCGGCAAAGAGTAAAATAAGAGTAATGACTTGTGGCCCCATGTACCCTAAAATTTCTTCTCATCCTTTCATTCCTTCATTTGGTATTTCCTGAATGCCAGTTATGTACCAAGTATTGAGCATGGAGCTGGAGACACAGGTGTCCACAAGATGAAGTCTTTTTCTTGAGGATGTTGATAATTTAATGGAGCCCTGACATACGCTTCTGAAATAGTTGAAGAAGGCATAACACACACACAACTGTCACGAGAAAATCATGTGGGGTGTAGCCATTGCACTAAGTTGTTTTGTAAAGAGATGAATTGGAACTGAGCTTAGGCCATGAGCTAGGATATATACTCAAAGAACTGAAGATTGCATGGGAGAAGGTGAATTTGAGCAGAGATTTAAGCCATGAGGCTGTAACTTAGAGAGTGCTAGAGTGTACACTGACTTATAATGACAGATGAATTTCAATTTGCTACTTAGGTACACTGAAGAAAAATTAAAAGTATAACTCCCGAGAAATACTTTTAGAAAGTAAACAAAACAAAACCCCAAAAAACAAACAATCAGAAAACAACAAACCAACTCAAGTTGTTCATCTTTGTGACCAGACTACCAGACTGACCCAACTACCACCATGAAAAGAAATTGTTTCTCATTAAATTGACTGGATAATCAGCAGGGGTTGATTATTTTCCTGACAGTAGTATATTGTATATAGTATATCATCATTGTATATAGTATAACATCGGTTATAAATTCTGGTCCACTTCTTTCTGTATGTTCTTAACTGTGTGTTCTGTGTGTCTCAATTTGTTTGTTTTTATATAACTTTGCCTTTGATCTGTAGGTTAAAGTTGGCATTTAAAAAGACTGATTTTCTTTAAAATTAATGGATATCTTTTATTTTTAAAG
The DNA here is from genome assembly GCA_963574415.1 of Tarsius wallacei. NCBI lineage: Eukaryota > Metazoa > Chordata > Mammalia > Primates > Tarsiidae > Tarsius > Tarsius wallacei. The sequence goes on from CAUYQG010011168.1 coordinate 2,889, forward strand.
GGATACACATTTCATTAAAGATTACTATTAAGGGGCAACTCCTTCGGGCCCCCTCCCACTGCGGGAGCTTCTCTGTCCTCTCAATAAATCCTTCTTTCTCACTTAAAAAGAAAAAAAAGAAACTTAAAAAAGATTACTACTAACTAATAAATTATTTTATTACAAGATTGAAAAATTTTCCAAACTACCGTAATAATAAACCAACTGGGCCAGTTGGAAATTTCTCTCTGGAAAAACATGATGTGCTTCAGGATGAATGGTTTACTGAAACACCTTTCTGGTACAGTCTGCTTTTGCTATTAAAACAATGTTGCCAGCAGTCAAATAAAGTAGTCTGTTGTCCCTGAAACATTGTACCTTTAACAAATTTCTGACTAGTTGTATTCTCTTTAATTCATAGGGGGTATGCTAATAATTAATTTAGTTATAATAGTTTAGACAACGTTTTTGTTAGAATTAAAATGTCTTATGCATCCATCTAGAGCATAACTAATATATTCTTGGCCCAACTATGGGTTTCGTGTAGATAATTATAGCTGGAAAGAGTCAGAGTTTATAATGATGTTAAAGAAAAATTGCTTGAATTCTTTTTGTAACAAGGCAGGGCACATATAGAAACATGTGTATTTTCATACATGTTTTCTTCTTCTAAGACTTTAAACTTTTGCTTACTGGTTTTTTTTTATTTACATCATTGCCAAAGAACAGAAATGATGGAATAAGGATAGCAATTAGGTGAATATATAAGTTTGAATTAAAAAATAATAAAAATCAAAGCCCCAAAGGACATCTGAAAACAACGCTAAAGGATGAGAGGAAAGAGATGACGGAAATGAAAATCATGCCATATTCATCATAGGGTGGATATGAGGAAGGAAGGAAAAAGATATGGAGCAGTGTCTTATTCTATCTACTATTTTTCATCTACTTATTAATACTTTTTTATGATTATCTTTCCATTCTGAGCAGATAGTTTTCCTTTGCCCTTTTATCATTTTTGACGACCATCTTTCCGAAGGACACCTCTGTTATGTGGTGCTCAACCCATTTTATTTTCTGTTGTGGGTACAAGAGATTTTGAGAAAAACATTTGTTAGCACAAGTTCCTGATTTCTAAAGAAGATACTAGTAAAAGTAATATAATAGAAATACTGGGTCAAAGAGTGCTGGAATTAGCTGGAAAGGCAATTAGACATAGGCAGACAGAACTGGAAATGAGGTGTTGAAAATAAGATCAATTAATGCCAAGGAGGTCAACACATGGATCCTTCCTCCTGGTCTCTCTCTATTCAAATCCTGACTCTACCTCATTTTAGATGGGTGACCTTGGGTGGGTTAACCAGTTTTTGCCTCAGCTCCTTCCTCTTAAAGGGATAATACTGTTTTTGTTAGAGGTGTTAACAAGATTAAATGAGATAACAGATGCAAAGTATTAGAACAATGCATGGAACATAGTAAGTACTTAGGAAATGCTAGCCACTTAAAAAAAATCATCTTGCTAATAAATATAACATTCCACTACTTGTCTCATTACTGAGAATGATCCCAGTGTAGTGGAAAAATCACAGGTTTTGAAGTCAGACAGCCTTGGGCTGAAATTGTGCCCTTACTGTTTACCAGCAGTGTGAACTTGGACAAGTTAACATGCCTGTGATTTGGCTTTCTTGTTGGCAATATCAGAAAAATAGCAACCACTACCAGGGGTTTTATGAGAACGAAATGGTTAAAATATAAGAAGCGTTAACATGACATTGCCCTTCTTTTTTCCCTGTTTCTCCAAGACACATTGGGGTAAAGGAATTCTGTGATTCCTACTTGGTTAAACCATCCCAGGGGACCTTGTTTTCCTGCATCTCTCTTGTGACTGGAGGTGTCAGATACTGACAGGGATAGTCAATGGCCAACAGTAGGTTGACTAAAGCTTTTTTTTTGTTTTTGCATTGGAGTCTCAGTCCGCCACCCAGGCTGGAGTGCAGTGGCATGCTCATGGCCACCCCAGCGTCGACTTGCTGGGCTCCGGCGATCCCTACGCTGCAGACTACCAAGGAACCAGAACTACAGCTGCGTGCTACCACGCTCAGCTAATTTTTGATTTAGTGTAGAGATGAGGTCTCACTCTGCTGCTCAGGCTGGTATAGAACCCACGGGCTCAGGCAATCCTCTTGCCTCGGCCTCCCAAAGTGCTGGATGACAGGCCACCATAGCTTTTTAAAAGCTAAATCAAACCCGCTGATTAGTCAGTGAGTTTGATCTAGTAAGGTTGACTCTAATAACTTATTTGTAGAAGACACAGGAATGGCAGTTCGTTAACCAAGAGAAAGCCCTCTAATGCAGAGATGTCTCTGTTATAGCACCTTGATTGACCCCCTGTCCCATCGCAACTCCCAAGGTCTTCTGGGATCTGGGCCAGGTGGAAGTCTTTGCATCCATGCCCTTCCTCTTCACCAGCCCCAGTGATCCTCGGTTGTGACCCTTCCTTAGGGACAGCAAAAGCTTATGGGGAGATGTATGGTTTAACACCTTAAAAAATTAAAAGAGTTAAACTTTCCTTTAATTTTACCAGGTTCTTTAATATCAAGTAAATATGTGCTTTTGGACAGACTAGAGATTAAGGGTTTCAGAAGGTCTGAGGCACTCCTTAAAACAAGACTTATATAAACTTGTTTTTCTCTTATTGGTTTTCACCTTAAACCCTTGACTCTTTGGACCTGACATTGCCTGACCTGCTTTCTGCCTGACCCTCCTCACCTCTGCACCTGTAACTGCCTTTTTCTTCTTGTCTTTCCACCTTACCTACAGGAGTCTCTTCCCAATTATGCTGTCCAAAGTAGAGGAGGAGGATTTGAGAAAGTTCAATACCTAGTTCCTACTCTTAAGACACAAGGAACAGGCCGGGAGTGGTGGCTCAAGCCTTTAATTCTAGTACTTTGGGAGGCCGAGGTGAGAGGATTGCCTGAGACCAGGGGTTTGAGACCAGTTTGGGCAATTTGGCGAGACCTCATCTCTACAATAAATCAAAAAATCATCTGGGCGTGGTGGCACGCACCTGTAGTTCCTGCTACTTGGAAGGCTGTGGTGGAAGGATCGCCGGAGCCCAGCGAGTTGACACTGGAGTGGTCATGAGCATGCTACTGCACTCCAACTTGGGTGACAGAGTGAGACTCCAGCTCAAAAAAAAAAAAAAAAAAAGACCAGCATTTTAAAGTATTGTTATGAGCTGAGCACGGTGGCTCAAACTGTAATCCTAGCACTTTGTGAGGCGGAGGCAAGAGGATTGCCTGAGCCCAGGGATTTGAGTGCCTGTAGTCCCAGGTACTTGGAAAGCTGAGGTGGAAGGATTTCCTGAGCCCAGCAGGTTGATGCTGGGGTGACCGTAAGTATGTCACTGCACTCCAGTCTGGGCGACAGAGTGAGACTCCAACTCAAAACAATGCAAAACCAAACAAAAAGACACAAGGGACTATTGTACAAATACTGACAATCTCATTTCAATGTATTCTGCATATTACATTGATATTATTTCTATCCACACTAAAGGAGTTGTGTGGGAGGCAGGAGGGATTACTGATCTACAGGAAGATTAGGGAAGAATTCTTGGGATATGAAGAATATGGGATAGAGAGGTTGGCAGTATTTAGATAGGTCATTCTTAGGGAAAAGCAGGGAAGGTGGCATGTTTTGGCATTTATGAAATATTTGATAACTAGAATAAACAAGTTGAAATAATAAAAAATAGAGTCTGGAAAACCACTTAGGAAGCTATAACACAATATCTGACTTTAAAGTGATAAGACACCAACCAGAGAGGGCAAAGAAGGCTAGGCGTGGTTTAGAAAGGTATCATGAAAGCAGATAAAACAATACTGGCCTGGGTCCTGGCTCAGGTGTGATGTCTGAGGCTCCAGAATTGGATGTTTATACCATCAAGTGAATCCATTAATACAGAGTTACAGATACCTGACAGTAACTCCGCATATGCATGTATGAATATTTATGTGTTCGTATACCTAGTTTAAATAATTTAACAATGAGCAGGCGAAAGGGAAGTTTGCTTTACTCTACATATTCAATAAGAGTAAAGTTAATAAGATGCTTATTTCCTTTAATGTACTGTGAGCTACAATCAATCCACAAAGGACTACACAAAAAGAGAAAGTACGAACCCTGACAATTAAGTTCACAAAGTCATCCTAGAAAAATCACTGTGGTCACCTTAGAAGTACTCCCCTTGGGAAGCTATGCACTGACGCTATGCACCGTTGTATTACGCTTGATGTCCTGAATGTCACCAAATGTCTTCCTTTCAGTATTTCCTTTATCTTCAGGTAAAGAAAAAAGTCATTGGGGGTCAGATCAGGTGAGTAGGACAGGTGTTCCAATACAGTTATTTGTACAGTGTTGCCAACGTGCATGCATGGTGGCAAGTTCGTAAACTTAATTGTCAGACACCCAACGAATAATGACTGCTCTGATGGCCACTCCAGAAAGAGTTCCAAAATTGCTTTGATGGGTGGACTAGATGCTGACATCAGAGCATAGCTTCCCAAGGGGACTACCTCGAGGGTGACTGTAAGTGATATTCAGCAATGAGGCATGTAGCGCTTTTTCTAGGATGGTTCTCAAACTTAACTGTCAGACCTTGTAGCTCACATGATCTTGGAGGCACAGACAAGAACAGTCTATCCAAATCCCAGGAGATGATGTTCTCCTGAGTTTTTTACTTATCGGATCATATACAGAGAGTGTTAGGTCTATTTCTGACCAGTGCATTAAAACAAAGCAAAACAAAACAAAGAGTATAAATGAGAGGTAGACAGCCAGGGGTTTTCAAACTGTGTTGTATGAAAAGCAGCTGAAAAAATGAAATAATACGCAAAATGAATGTTATTTTTAAAGTATGTGACAGGCTGACATTTACCAAGTGGACTTCTTCCATGATACTCTAGAAGACAAAATTAGGATATGTCAAGTCAATTTTACCTCTTGGTAACGGAGAACATTCAACAACGTGTGTAGCTTATATAAAACAGATTCTCTTCTGAGTAACACTGAGTTTTTCAGTAGATGCGTAATGGCATCTGCAAGGAATTTCTGCTTTGCAAAGAAGACTAGACTAGCTACAACTTTTCTGCGACCTCCATGTTTTGTGATTTTGTCTTCTCATGGGAAGTGGTGTAGACTATTCTGTGTATGTATAGTCAACGAGGCATGTTTTGTTCTCCCCCGTTCTCAGATTCCCTTCTGTGATACTTCTTCTTACTCGCATGGACTTGGGTTCTGGTGGTCATGATCACATGACCACGTAATCATTGACTGCAGATCACAGCCAGCTTGGATCTTAGACGTGTGATCTGAATTCCCTGAACCCTGACTTGGAGCTTTCCACCCTAGGGCTTGCTTTGTTACTCCTGCTTACCGTCCTCTGCCTGTCCCTGGGGCAAAAGAAAGGGGCTTCTTGGGGCATTTTTCCCAACAGTGCTGGGTTTCAACTCAGCCTTCCTTCCTCCTATCCCCACCACTGTCTTGAGGTGGATGATGATATTGTCAAGAGCAGAGGCAGCCCCAGGGCCAAGAAAGACCATTCCCTCAACTCTTTCCCTAGGCCTGGTTGCTTGAGGTTGTTGTCTCTCCAGGCAAGTATCTCTCTAAGTATCTCCATGCCTTTGAAAGCTTTCTCTACTCCCTGGGAATCGTTTGTAAGAAGAGTGGACAAGCAAACTTGAGAGTCTTTAGGCAGGCTAGCGGAGTCATTAAGATGACAGGACTTTCACTTCTCTGGTTAGGAACATGTCAAGGTATTTCACTTATTTTGTGGCTATTGTGAATGGGATTGTACTTTTTATTGGGCTCTCTGCCTGTTTGTTGTTGGTGTATAAAAGATGGGACTGTTTTTTGCACGTTGATTTTATACCCTGAGACTTTGCCAAAGTCCTTTATCAGTGCAAGGAGATTTTTGACAGATTCCCTTGGGTTTTCTAGGTATAGGATCGTATCATCTGCAAAGAGGGATAACTTGACTTCCTCTTTTCCTATTTGGAGATCCCTGATTTCCTTCTCTTGTCTGATTGCCAGTAGTCCCCCTACTATGAGTCTACCCGGAGGAACTGAAATCAGTCTACAAAAAAGATACCTGCGCATGCATGTTTTATTGCAGCACTATTCACAATAGCAAAAACATGGAACCAAACATGCTGCCCAATGAAAGTAGGCTGGATAAAAAAATGTGGTACATATCCATGATAGAATATGATGCAGCCATAAAGAAGGACAGAATTATAGATTTCGCAGCCATCTGGATGGATTTAGAGTCTATCATTCTGAATGATCTGTCACAGAAACAAAGAACTGAGTGCCACATATTCTCACTCATAAGCGGACCCTGAACACCTATCATAATACAACTAGAAAGGAATTGGCAGTAGCAGGATACTGCTGGGGGTGGGGCACACAACATCAATAAGGGTGTCTGATCCCAATCCAGGCAAAATGAGATCCAATGGGAAGCTCAAACTTCACCTGTACGTAGACCACTTATGTGTCTAATCCTGACTTGTACCCCATATCTTAAAAAAAAAAAGGAAACTTAAAAAAGAGGACAAGCTACAGACAGGTTTTATTCAGGCCCTGACCCTTATCATGGGCAGGTTCCTTGCTAAGCCAACTTCCTTATCTGTAAAATGTAGATAACAAGATGGCTTGGGGCTATTGTGAGAGTTATTTGACCTAATGGAGGAAAAGAGCCTTCCTATCGCAGGGAAATACTCAGTTCTTCTTGCAGTTGTTATTACTTTTGGCTGTATCTCTCACCCTTACATTGTAGAACACGTGTTTTTTTTTTTTTAATTTTTAAATTTTTATTTTTATTATAAAGATGTGGGGTACAATTCAGGGTTAGGTATACAAACATTGATTATGCAGGCACCCTTGTTGATGAGGTATGCCCCTCCCTCCCCTAGCAGTTTCCCTCAACTGCCAATCCCACCCCTCTCCCCTGACAGTTTCCCATTACTGCCAAACGCTTTCTTACAGTATTACAGTTGTTCAAGGTCCGCTCATGAGAGAGAACATATGGTAGTCTGTTCTTTGTTTCTGTAACAGATCACTGAGTATGATCAACTCCAAATCCATCCA
>CAUYQG010011169.1:0-26490 GCA_963574415.1 Tarsius wallacei
TATGGAAATAAACTAGAAAATCTAGAGAAAATGGAAGATTTCCTGGCATCACGCAACCTCCCAAGGTTGAAACAAAAGAAATTGAAACCCTAAACAAACAATGATCCAGAAAACCTACTCACTTATAGAAAACTTTCCCACCAAAAAAAAAAAAAAAAAGCCCTGGACTAGATAGTTTCTACAAGACATACAAGAAGAGCTGATATCAATCTTATTGAAAGCATCCCAAGAAATTGAGAAGGAAGGAATTCTCCCTTGCTAATTTTATGCAGTTAATATCATTCTGATACCCCAAACTGGCAAAGACCCAATGAGGAAAGAGAGTTACAGGTCAACTTCCCTGAAGAACATAGACGCAAAAATTTTCAAAAAGATTCTAGCAAATTGTATCCAACAACACATTTCAAAGATCATCCAGTATAACCTTCATTCCCAGGATGCAGGGCTGATTCAACATTTGCAAGACCATAAATGTAATTCAGCACACTAACAGGTATTAAACCAAGATCCACATGATTATCTCATTAGATGCCGAAAAATCATATGATAAAATGCACCGTCCTTTCTTAGTAAAAAAACCTTTGAACACCTAGGCAACAAAGAAACATTCCTCAAAACAAGAGTCATCTATGACAAACCTACAGGCAACATCTTGCTTAATGGGCAGAAATTGGAAGCATTCCCCCTAAGAACTGGAAATAGACAAGGATGCCCACTCATCCCTCCTATTCAACATAGTACTGGAAGTCCTAGTTAGAGCAATCAGGCAGGAGAAGGAAATCAGGGCTATCCAAATAGGAAAAGAGGAAGTAAAGTTATTCTTCTTTCTGGGATATAGTCCTATACCTAGAAAACCTTAGAGAGTCTGTCAAAAACCTTCTCACACTGATCAAGGACTTTGTAAAGTCTTGGGATACAAAACCAAAGCACAAAGAACAGTTGCATTTGTATACACCAGCAACAAGCAGACTGAGAACCAAACAAAAAACACAATCACATTCACAGTGCCCACAAAAATAATGAAATACCTTGGCATTCACTTAACCAGAGAAGTGAAAGACCTTTACAATGAGAATTACAAAACAGTGCTCAAAGAAATAGAAGATGATACCAACAAATGAAAAAACATCCCATGCTCAAGGATTTAAAGAATCAATATTGTCAAGATGCCCGTCCACCCCAAGGCAATCTACAGATTCAACGCAATCCCTATCAAATTGTCAACATCATTTTTTACAGACCTAGAAAGACAACACAGAACTTCATATGGAAGCAAAATAAATAAATAAATAAATAAGCACAAATAGCAAGAGCAATTCTCAGCAAAAGGAACAAAGCTAGATGCATCACACTTCCAGACTTTAAACTATATTCAAAGGCAACAAAGTCAAAAATAACAAACACTGGGGAAAGGAAACCATATGTAGCATATGATGCTGTGAAAACTGGCTACCCACTTGCAGAAGAATGAAACTGGACCCCTGACTATCATCATATACAAAAGTCAACTCAAAATGGATCAAGGACTTAAATGTGAAACCTCAACCTATAAGAATCTTAGAAGTAGCCGGGCTCGGTGGCTCAGCCTGTACTCCCGCGCTTTGGGAGGCTGAGGTGAGCGGATTGCCTGAGCCCGCGGGTTCGAGACCCGCCTGGGAAACTTGGTGAGACCTCATCTCTACAATAATCAAAAATTAGCCGGGTGTGGTAGCACGCACCTGTAGTTCCAGCTACTTGGAAGGCTGAGGCGGAAGGATCGCCGGAGCCCAGCAGGTCGAGGCTGCGGTGGCCGGGAGCAGCCACTGCACTCCAGTCTGGGCGACAGAGGGAGACTTCAACTCAAAAAAAAAAAGAATCTTGGAAGAAAGCACAGGGAACACTCCTCTGGGCATCAGAGTAGGCAATGAATTCATGACTATGTCCTCAAAAGCAACTGCTACAAAAGCTAAGATAGATAGACAGGTGGGACCTTATCAAACTGAAAAGTTTCTGCACAGCAAAATAAACCATCAATACAGTAAAGTGACAATCCACTGAATGGGGGAAAAATATTTATAAGCTATGCATCTGACAAAATCCTAACATTCAGCATCTACAGGGAACTCAAACAAATCAAAAAGAAAAAAAACTCATTAATAGTGAGAAAAAGATATGAACAGACACTTCTCAAAGGATGACATACAAGCATCCAACAAACACATGAAAAAATGCTTAGCTTCACTAAGCATTCACATTTCAGAGAAATGCAAATCAAAACCACGATGAGATCCTACCTAACACCGGTAAGGATAGATATCATTAATAAGTCAAAAAACAATGGGTGATAGTACAACTATAGAGGAAAGGGGATGATTTTACACTGCTGGTAGGAATGTAAGCTAGTTCAACTTCTATGGAAAGCAGTGTGGTCATTCCTAAAAGAACTAAAAATTGAGCTTCCATATGATCCAGCAATGCCCCTCCTGGGAATATACCTAGAGGAACATAAATCACTCTACCAAAAAGACACCTGCACACTCATGTTTATTGCTGCACCATTCACAATAGCAAAAATATGGAGCCAACCTAGATATCCATCGAAAGTGGACTGAATAAAGAAAATGTGGTACATACACAATGGAGTATTATGCAGCCATAAAGAACAAAATCATGGCCTTTTCAGCAACTCGGATGCAACTGGAGAAAATCATATTAAGTGAACTACCACAGATACAAAGAACTGCATACTGTATGTTCTCACTCATAAGCAGGCCCTGAACGCTAGTCACACTAACACAAGTGTAGAATCAGCAGATGCTGGGCATTGCTAGGGGAAGGAGGGAGAGAAGAACAAGGGTGGCAAGTGGTCACACAATGGGTACCTGATACACTATTAAGGGGAGAGAGGGCAAGCTAGAAGCCCAAACGTCACCTGCATTCAACCTACTTATGTAGTAAATCCCTACTTGTACCCCACAACTCTAAAATATATTAAACAATTACTAAAATTTTTTAAAAGGTGGAAGCAATCCAAACGTTCACCAGCAGATGAATGAACAAATAAATAAAAAGTGGTACATGCATACAATGGAATAAAATTTAGCCTTAAAAAGGAAATAAATTCTAATACATGCTACAACATGGATGAACCTTGAAAACATTGCTAAGTAAAATAAGCCAAAGACACAACAAATATTGCCTTAATGAACTTATATGAAATACCTAGAATAGGCAAATTTACAATGAGTGAAAGTAAAATAGAGGTTCCCAGGGGTAGGGGTAAGGAAAAATGCGGAGTTACTGATTAATGGGTACACAGTTTCTGTTAGGGATAACAAAAAAGTTCTGGAAATAAATAATGGTAATGGTTGCACTACAGTGAAAATGTACTTAATGCCACTGGATTGTACACTCAAAAGTGGTTAAAAGGTTAAGTTTTATGTGTAGTTTGCTATAACAATTTTTTAAAAATTAAAAACCACTTGCAGAGCTAGTCTTTAGAGCCATAGAAATATACTAGTGATATATGTAGAAAGCCATGTAGAGATCATTTGAGTCAAACATAAGTGAGTTCAAATTCAGTGTTATTGAGGCAGTTACTAAACTCTCTAATTTTCTTACTTGGAACAGGAAAATAATAATAGCACCGGCCACACAGAGTTGTTTTGAGGGATTGTATTACATAATTTATGAAAATTAGTACAGTGCCTAGGAGATGGTAACCACACTAAAAGTACAGTATTATTATCCTTATGACCAACAAACAGTAACTGAGAATCTCTTATGTACTTACTACTAAATGCTAAGCTCAGAGGTTTGCAATTTATCCTTCTAGTAAGGTAGAAGACATTTTTGAGCAAGGGATAGTTTTGGTAAGTGGCAGATTTTACGTGCTGAACTCTGGGGCCAGTGTAGAAAGGAAATAGGAATTTTTGACTTAAAGCTATTGGTTGAAGTGGCAGATAAACTGAAACAGTGAATTGTCAGAAAATGAATGTTTCCAGGTAGTAGTTGGGTTAGCATTCAGCAGGTTTTGTCTATATTATCTTATCCACTATAATTGGCTAATCTAATGGCGTGGAATATCTAAGTATAGTAAAAGAGAAAAAAGTCTACTCATATTGTAAGAATTAACAAATGAGAAATAATCTACAGAACCAACTTGTCATCTTGTAATTCCACATTTCAATGTGAATACTAAATCAACATTTGAAATTGTCATACTTATTCCAAAACTATCCAAACACTAAAACCAATCATTCCCTATTCCTGTAATAAACAAAGATTTATTTTTTGTTTCTTTCCTATGAAAAAGGAAAATCAATACAAAATAAAAATCAACTTGCAATGGTTTAAAAATACTACATAAGTAAAATAAGCCTCAATGATTAAAAATAAATTGAAATTTTAAAAGAAAAAAATGAAAAAAATACTTTGGGAATATCAAACACGCTCTAAAATCACCTTGCTATGGCCCAAAGCCACCAATAAGTGAACTAGTGGCTGGTAACACTGCTTTTGAACATTTTACTTCCTGACAATTCATTTAGAGCCAGAGGCAAAATTTTAAAATTCAAGCAACGTCGCAAAACATGCGGAGCTGATATAATTGGCTGAAAAACATATTAAACTTTTTAAAATTTAAAATAAATAAAAATTCTAACAAAAGTCCCACATAACAACAGAACCTTCGTATCATTTATAGAAATTACCAAAAATATTTTATAAAAATGATTAATGGCCAGAAATACATAAAAACAAATTTAAAACATTGCAAAATTGCCTCCAGGTACATAACTGTTAGTGGGGTAGATGTGTGTGTGTAAGAGTGTGTGTGTACAGTTATGCAATTAAAAGAGATGTTCAGTTTTGACACATATGCTGTTTTGTCAAGTTTTATTTTGATCCATTTCATTGCTTCACCTACTCACTTTTGGTAAATGTACCTGCAGTTCTGCCAAAAATGGATAGGAGTTGGTGGAGCCATGAAGAAGAGTTGAGAGACTGCTGTAGTCTGTGGGGGGTCTGCTCTCATTTTTCTCATTCTCTAAGTTGAACTGCTTTTAGTAGGACACTGGAATAGGTCTCCTCCAGGCTCCCCAGTGCATCTTTTGCTTATCTTGATTATAGAGATTTACCACACATTGTTCTAGTCATCTGCTTACTTGTGCTTTTCCCACTGGACTACAAGCCTCTAAATGACAAGGACTTTTTTTCTACTTTTGTATCCCCAGTGCCTAGCAAAGAGTCTGGCACGTAGTACATCCTCCAAAATGTTTGTTATAAAAGCAGAATATTTACACGATTCTTGTGCCTCATTAATGGGCCCATTCTCCTCCCACATTCTGCAGCATCTTGTATGGAAGATTCTTCACTGGTTCCAAATTATGGAGCAACACTGCAGTAGAGGATTAAAATGGTGTTCTGTCAAAGGGAGCTCAGCTTTCTTTCCAACTGTCTATTTGCAAGCACCAGGCAAGTCGATCATTCAACTGCAGAAATGTAAGTGAATCCAAATTGAATATGGGGATGACAAATTGTAAAATCAGTTGGTGAAGTGCATCATATCAAGCATGACAGCTTCTGTGGTGTATAGAGAGACATAAGTTGGAGTTACACATGAAACTTGGTTACCCCTACAAAATGAAAGGGCCAAAGATGAAAAGAAGTTCAAGGAAAAGTGAGAACAATTTCTAAGTAAGATGTGTATAATAATAGCTAACAATTAGGAGTTCCTCCACCTGGCTGGCCATGTTTGAACTTCTTCCAACAAACATATAAGATAGGTACCGTTATATTTTTTAATTTTCATTTTAATTTTTTTTTACTTGGAGTCTCACTCTGTTGCCCGGGCTGGAGTGCAGTGGCTTGCTCACGGATACCACAGCCTTGACCTGCTGGGCTGAGCCCATTCCCATGACCAAATCTCACTTATTCACAGGGAGTTGCCTTGATATCAAGGACAAATGCCACCTCTTGGTATCCCCAACTGAGGTTAAATTAGCATAAATCAAATGGATCAAATATTAAGCTGCATTCAGATGTGCTCACAATTCCCTCCAATCTTTCAATGTTGCCATCTGTAAAATGGGGATAGATAAGAGGGCAGAGCAAGATGGCCAAATAGACCCCTCCAGCACTCATTCCCCCAGGAACACCAAGTTGAACAACTATCCAAACAAGAAAGTACCTTTATAAGATCCAAAAAATCAGGTGAGCAATTATAGGACCTGGTTTTAATATAATATCAAGGATGAAGGCATTGAAGAGGGTAGAAAAGACAGTCTTGCATTGCCTACACCATCCCTCCCCAATTCCCCAGCAATGCACAGTGAGAGAATCTGGGTGCTTGGCAGAGGGAGAGGTGGATCTTTGACTTAAAATGAGGATAACACTAGTCTTTACATCACAGGATCATTACAAGGACTATTGCATGAAAAGTATTTAGTATATTGCCGGGCACAAAACGAGTACTCAGTGAGCACTGTATTAGAAGTAAATGCTCTACTCTTCAATGTCTTGTCTCTTCCACTAGGCTGCAAGTGTGTCAAAAGTTCCAAGGACCAGGGATCTTATGGATGTTGAGTTTTGCCTATTCAACAAGCCCCAATCACGAGACAAGTGCCCAGGACAGGCAGCTATTTATAACCTACTGAAAGTATAAATTCAAACTCTCACAGTGGTCATTGAAGACACAAAATTATGAAGTCACTAAAATAAGTGGAATAGAAACTTCTGTGAGGAGTTTTTGAAGAGGAGAGGAAAATAATTTTCCAAAGGGAAAGCCCCATGTATCATCTACAAGGAGAAGAGAAAATAGGACAGCCTCAAAAGCCTCTTAATTTTCCTGAGACTACAGCCATATTTAATGTGAAAGCATGGAGGTAAGTGTGCCTGCCATGTTTTAGTACATCACAGCTCTCTGTGGTTATGGCTTGCTATGCGTAAAATTCAACACTTCTGGTTTCAATGAAGAGATGTGCACGCCAACAAGTTGGCCTTTACTTGTATAGTGGATGTTGTTGTGGTGTTCAAATATGTATCTGAGGCACTTTGCAATCATTGGACAAAGTACTGTCTGGATCAAAAGGCTAATTGACCCCACCACAGACTTTGAGAACAGATAGGGAAAATAATGGGCTTAGATTTACACCATGGAGCCTCCATGGAAAGCAGATTTCTAAGAACTCCAAAACCGTGATTCTCAACCCCCTGTCTGCAAACCAGCAATCACATGTTTATTCTTTTATATCTGCTTTTTCACTTCCTTTGTCCCCTCCCAATCCCAAATATTTACCCTATTGCATACTGTTCCTTTTATTAGGCTAGGAAAGACTTCCCTAAGAGATGTATTTTGGAATAATCTATTGAAAAAAGGAACTCACACAAACCAGATTGTGTTTACGGGGCAGTCTTAAGAGAAGTGAGAGTGAGTGTTTAATGTGGCCCCTTTCCACATTTCATCATAAGGTTGGAAATATTTTATTTTATTTTATTTTGCCTGTAGACAGCACTTACCAAGAACCAGACACCATTCAAAGGACTTATAAAAAGCAACACATTTTATAGAATAAACATTGACAATTTAAGTTTTGGGCTTTAGCTAATAATTTCATGCTCGGTGGGGGCAGGGAGTATACCAGAGCTACAGCTATGATCCAGGAAGCTGCATTCTCCCGTATTATCAGATGTTACTTCAAGTTAGCAATCAGGGAGGAGTTAGCAGCCAGAACTGTGCAGGCTGTACTAAGGAACTCAGACCTCATCCCCCAGGCAATGGGGAGTTTCCACTATTGGAGAAACAGGATACTGTTTGTGCAGTGGGAGTATGGGTTTTGATTGGGCCAGGATTTCAGGATTAAGATGTTTTATTCTTTGATGAAATAGAACAAAGTTACCTCCTGGCTGTGTCTACACAATGAAAAGAAAGAAAAGAACTAAGAGAATTGTCCAGTGTTGGACTTATTTTAAGTAACCCATAGATACAGTTCAATGAATAGATGGATTAAAACTCAGCTGCAATTGTGCCTCAATTGCCTTGATAATTAATGAATAAATGGATGTTTCTTTGAAATTCATCGTCTCATTTTTTTTTACCTTATGTTCATGTACTCACTTTACTGATGGAAAATTCCACCATATGGGTAGCATTAATGATAACCATTTCCAAAAGACCTGCTTTGTGCCCAGCATTATGCTGTGTTCTTTACGTATACCTTGCTTAATTCTCACAGTTTGGCTAGTGTTACTGTCATAATCCTACAGGCGAGGAAATTGAGTTTCAGAGAGGTTATGCACTGTTAGAAGGTATTTCAACTAGTATGTAATAGAGCCGGGACTCGTCTATTCTCCCTGTATCCTTGACTTGGACTGCCGCAGCCCGCTTGGTTTCCTTGCTATACATTGTTCTTCTTTTTTTATCCTCAGACCTTTGTGTTCTCTGTTCCTTCTGTTTGGAAAGCTTTTTGGAATCTTCTGTTCTCACCCTTTAGAGTCTAGTTCAATGTCACTTCCTTTGGGATGTCATTTCCTCATTTTACTCTCCAAAACTGGCAATTAGTTCTCAAGACTAAGTACTATCAACATTAAAAATGAACTAGTAGGTGGGCAGAGTGCAAGGCGGGCCTAAGACAAGGTTTTCTCTCTGTAGTCTGTGGATCACCTATATCAGAATCACTTGGTGCTGCTCCATGTGTGTATTAGGGGAAAGTGTAAGACACTTGTTAAAATGCTCTTTCCTGGGGCCCATTCCAGATCTGCAGAGACAGATTCTTTGGTATTAGTACCAAATAATATTAGTGCCAAATAGAATATGCAAGCACCCCAGGTCATTCCTAAGGACACTAAGGTTTGGGAAACTACAAGCATTGGACCTACCCAGGTTTAATTCCTTGTCATCTACTCTGGTGACAGGTTCCCCCAGGCACAGCCATGGTGCCTGGGTGGAATTCAAACACTTCTTCTAAATAAAAATCAATATCACCTACAGGAAGGAGAAAGGAGAATTGCAGAAATTAAGCCTTTTTGTTGAAACTTAATGGAATTTGCCTTGGAAGAAATCTTTTTCAATGCAATGCATGCTAACTTAATCCTAAATAACTATAAGATTTTTAAAATTAAACCTGACAAACATGTTTGCTGTTTATTTGCACATTTTCCTTCTAAAATGTGGGCCCTTTAGAGGTAGGGACTGTCTTTTTCCTCTCTTTCACTCAGCCCCATACTCTTATCCCAACCAAGCACACATATGGAGATAAAAGTCTATAGTCACTGAAACAAAACACCAAACAGGAGGAAAGTAAAATTACCACCACAAGCACTGTTGTCCATCTAAGGATGTCTTCATTCAGTAGATACTTGCCGCCGAGCATCAGTTTTGGGTAGACACGACTTTGGATCGGCCCTAGTATGTGGTCTCAAGGAGTTTATTAGGAAGTAGAAGATTAACACAAGTGCGAAATGAACTGTTGCAAACACTATGAAGGAGGTATAAAAAAGGCTAATGAGGGGATTGAGGGAGACGTGATTTTTGATTCTTGGATTAGGAAGGACTGCATGGAGGAAGAGGCACACACCTAAAAGTACAGCAGCCTGTATCTTTAAAATAGAAACAGGTTAGTAAGTATTTCACTTGGTGCATATGATGAATTATGTTCAAATAAAAATAAACTAGAAAGTCAGCAGGGATTTGCTTTTACTTTTTATACCAGTAAGTACAGAATCCATAGGCAGATTCTTTGATATAAAAATTTTTCAACTAATAAAATGTTAGCAATGTATTAAACATTCTCAGCGAGTAGAACTATGAAATAAACATAATAAATCACTTTAATGGTAATAAAACCAAGACAAATCAAAGTCCCAGTGTCGACTTTCCAGCTATCTTTGAACAATTTTGTATCTTGAGAAGAAATGTCGACATAATGCCAAAAACTTATGGTGGATAGCATGTAAATATTATATTAAACAGTTTTTCATTTAAAAGACTTGCCTGCCTCACATTTTATAGTTTCCCCATTCGGAATGTGAATTTTTGCCTGGAAGTTGCTTTGTTTTATGATTTCTGCTTTTAGAGAATTGTGTAGTTGAATACTAATTCAGAGCTTCTTCTTACATTTTTTAATTCCCTAGATGGAGTTTAATTTCTTTGCTATGACTACTCAAGCTTTTTGAAGTAAAGTAGAATTTAAGGTGCTCAGATTTATCCTTACTTTGGGGCATCTTTAAAGTCTACTGATATCAAATACTATGCATAAGTTACCCACAGGTTTAATGCTTCCCACATTTCTTTTGTTAATGAAATGTTTGCACAGCTGCTGCAGTGTGTACAGGAAGATTAAAACCTGCTGTCACTTTGTTAAGAGAAACCTGAGGGAGATTTAACACATCTGGCCTGGGGATTAAGGAAACCTAGTAGAACCAAAATTGCCCATTAGTTTACAGGAGCTTCGACCTGGGGACTAGAAGCAGGAAGGAAGATGTGCTGACCTTTAAAATGGACTGAAATCAATTAACTCGTGTACCTGTCAACTCTTCGTGATTTTTGCTTATGCTGTAGTCACCTTTAGCACTCCTATGAATTCCTGTCTGAAAACAAGTTCTTCGTTGGTTCAACATGAGGTGAAATAGCTGAGCTGAGAAAGTGGTTTCCCATCCGAATGGCAAATGCAGTTCCTGTCAAGCAGGTTACAGTCTTTGAGGAAAAAGTACAATAAAATAAAAATAAAATAAAAAGCCACCAGGATAGACCAGACCAGTAATTTGACATGTTGCATGCTGGGTGTGAGACAAAGTGAAGGAAAATGTTCCAGGTTCGGCAGCTCCAGCAAGATCATCTGCATAGTTCCCCATTTCTGTGTCAAGCACCGTGAACTGATTTGGGGTAGAATAACTTGTCACTCACCTAAAAGCTAAAAGAGCTGCCTGTCTAGAAGTCTGCACACACTTCTGAACTAATAACTTAAGGGCAGAGTTGAGAGTATGCAGAAAGCAACAGACACAGCGGGCTTGGAGGATTTCACATCTTGACTCTTTGTACTTGAGTGGGTCTTTCACTGAGGAAACTCAGCATGCTTTAGAGAATCAGACAAGACAGCAGAGAGTCCCAGAAAATTTAAGGACTTGCCCAAGGCTAGTCAACCTGGCCTTGACAGTGTCAGGGAGAAGAGAATCGACCCCTATGTCCTTACCACAAGGCTAAGATTCCCTCAACAAAGCATGTGTCTGTTGGAACACTAGGGAAAGCACTCTGGTCAAAGGAAGAGCAAATGAAAGAATTAAAAACAAACAAAAAATACTGCTAATAACAAGAAAGCCCAATGGGTTGAGTTGATACAAACAACTTATTGACTTTAATGCAGTGGCAGTTTATTTCAGAACCTAAACTCATTTGCAGGGAAACAGATACATATCTGAGCAAGCCTGGGAGACACTGGAATTGTTTTCAGTGGGGCTTGCCAGGCAGAGGGGAAAGGTTCTTCCTTCTCCTGTCTCTTCTGATCATCTTTGAGTTGAGAAGTCACAGAAGGGCAGGATTTATTATTAACAGAAGAGGCTTTGGGTCCAGAGGGGTCCTTCAGTGAGATGAAGGCTGTCCTGTGTTTTGCGAGTTTCTGAATGGGAAGTTCTCTGCCCCATTTCCATCATGAACCACTAGTTGATCAAGCCAGTTCTTCACCCTTTCACTTTAAGTGCTGTTACTGTTTCACAACAGTTTGTTCTAAGGTGAAGGGCAGTTGGCTTTCAGAAGTCACCAGCTAAATTCGACTGGCAGACAAGCGACAAGACAACAGATGGACGCTGCCGGAAAGTCGTGCCTCCCTCTCGCTCCTCCTTCCCACCTGCTGCCAGAGCCTGCTGCTGTTTCTCTGTACAGTCTGGTTGGTAGTTCTGCCTTCCTTTCCCTTCATAGCCGTGCTTTGGCAGCTCAGCAGGCTACTACCACATTCTCCTTACAGCTCTTCCTGGTCCGGGCCCACTCCACAAATCTAATCTTCAGGGCTCCTGCTGAAGTCCCATTTTTTTGTATCTGACATCTTGACCACTTCACTCTGCTCAGTCCTTAAAGTATATAATCCCTCTGTGAACTGCAAGGTGGCTGGTGTCACAAAACAAAACATATTATGTCTAGTTTGATATGAGAAAATGATTGAAAATTGCCTACCTATTAGGAGCCAGACTACTTGGGTTTAAAAACTTGTCTAATACCTCTTACTGGCTGTGTGATCTTGAGTAGCTTACTTCACATTTCTGTGCCCTTAAGTTTTCTCATGTGTACAATAAAATAAGAAAAGTGCTTACCTCATAGAGTTGTTAAAACAATAAAATAGGCAAGTATGTGTGTAGTTCCTAGAGCAGTACCTGACAGATTGTAAATGTTACATAAGGTTAAATAAAAATGAATATATATGTATGTAACATAGCATAAATATGGTTGCAAATACTTTCACTGTTCAGATATTTGCATGCTAAAACAAGCATTTCCCAATAGGAAACTTAAATAAATCTAAAATGACCAACTCAATCTCACATATAATAGTCTTTCTCTGTAATAATTGATACACATGTTGCTATCTCAGATCATTTGCTACTAGGACAATTGTTTTCTACAGTCTTTCTCAGGACCACTGAGGTATTTTGAAATAAGCCACTAGCTTTCAAGAAATTCCTTATAGATGCCACATACTCTTACCTCCTTATGTCTTTGTGCATGCTTTTCTCTCTGCTTCTATTGTTGCTGGAACCCTGATTTTCCCTTTATAATCGCACACATCTCCAAGGCTCCAATGACAATCTCTCTGCTATCTCTGTTTCTTCAAGCTGAGAAGGAAGGTTTTCTAGTTTGCCCTCCCACATGACAGTGTGTCCCTGGATTAAAAGTGCAGAGTATGCTCTGAGTGATTCATGGTTACTGCCTTCATGCCTGTCTTCTCACTAGACAGAGTACTACTTAAGGGCAGGGTCTGATTCCTTTCATCTTTGCATGGTTGGTGCCTATGTAGCTCAGGACCTAAATGTGTGGTACTCAGCTAACTCAAAAGTGACTTGTTTCATTGTGTTTCTTACTTTTAGGCCAGTTAAACGACATTCAGAAAGCATGGATGATAGACCCTTGTCTAGCTATTTAAAATCCCGATGACAATAATGACATTTATGCATTTGACCCTACTTTTCTCTTTCAGAAAAATAAAAATGGCTCTGTCAATAGTTCCTTAACTATGCTTGCCACACAATCACCCTGTGATTTTCCTTTGCTGTCTCTTGGCAGTCATGGCTTAAAATCTCAATGCCTTTGGATATTGCTATAGTGCTAAATCTCTATAATAATCATAGGTAGTCACTGTTATTGCTCACCAATATTTGTGTTTTCTTCTTCCTAAAGTCACAGGAAAACTACATCTCCTAGTTTCTCTTCTGCAGTCATGTGACTGAGGTTAGCCAATGGGATGTAAGGGGAAATGATGTATACCACTTACGGGCCTGGCTCATTTCTCACTCATTCTGCCCACTAAATGAGGGAGGCCTCAAAAGACCAAAGAGAGGGTGAAACTCCTGATGAAAGGAGTCCAACTCATTGACTGCATAGAGAAAAGTCTCTTTCACTGACCCACAAAGGACTGTGGTCAGGATGAGTTAAATTTTTACTGGGTTAAGTCACTGAGATTTTGGGGCTGTTTGTTACAAAAATTAGCATTTTAACTAATATACCTCAGGGCCTAACAGAGTATCTGTCACATTGTAGTCTCCTAATAAACGACAAATTAACAAGTGACTAATTTATTGTTGTTGGCTGAATGAGAAATCAAATTCACCTAGAAGACCCTGAATTTCTTCTACAATAAATGAGAGACAAGAGACGAGACAAGGCAGCCCAAATCTGACATGAATTCAACCAGAGTAAACACTCAGTGGTTTGCTCCTGGGTCGGGTGACAGAAAAATGCTACAGTGATGACTCTCAGACTCTTGAACTACCTGATTAGCCCAGGCCTCCCTTGTCTTAGCTGCCCTCCCTTCCTTTAACTGCTAGTTTGTCTCATGCATCTAGAACCCTTTTATTTCTCTAGATTTCACAGTCTGGACCTTCTGGCCTGCCCATAACCACTGCCTCCCATGAACTCCAGGGAGAGTAGGAGATTAGGATTCACAGGTTGGGCACAGTGGCTTTTGCCTGCAATTCCAGCAATTTTGGAGGCCAAGGTGGGCGGACTGCTTGAGCCCAGGAGTTTGAAACCAGTCTGGAAAATATAGTGAGACCTTGTCTCTACTACTACTACTACTACTACTACTACTATTACTATTAATAACAGTCAGGTGTGGTGGCATATACCTGTAGTCCCAGCTACATAGGAGGCTGAGGCAGGAGGATCACTTGAAAATATATATATATATGATTATATCCTTTCTTCAAACCATTTAAAAATTAAATTCCATATGGATTAACAATCTGAGTATGAAAACTAAACATTTTTAAACATACTGCAAGAATCTTTGTATTGTTTCAAGTTAGAAAAGACCTTTCTAAGCAAAATATACAACCAAGATGCCAACAGAAAAAGATCAACAGATTTGATTATGTAAACACTTATCATTTAATAACAAACACCGTAAGGAAAGGTAAAACACAAGTGGCAGGCTGAAAGAAAATATCTAAAACACAAACTACAAAGGATTAAAATCCAGAATATAATATGCAGAGCTTCCAACAAACTAAAGGTAAAGGCAAACAACCCAGTAGGAGAATAGGCAAAAGTCATGAAAACATTTCACAGGAGGGTCATATGGGCAATAACTATTTGAAGTTTTATTTAATATAATGGTTACTTAGGAAAATTAGAATACCAGGTATAAGATTTTTTTTATCCACCAGATCAGTAAATTTTTTAAAGTATAAGCCATACTACTATGAGTTAACATTTTGTTTCACATGCTATTGGGGATGAAAATTTGGAGGGAAATTTAGTAGTGTCTACGTGAATTTTAAATACGCAGATACTTCAAATTCACATCTTGGTTTTTGGGTATTTATCCTTATGTGAATGAGGTACGTACATCATTCAGTTTAAATGCTTGTTAATTGGAGAGTGGTTAAGTAAGTTGCAATAATGTCCATACTATAGATTGAAATGATACATTTAAACATAATGATGCAGACATTGTTGTAAAACTATTTCCAATATATATCATTTAGTGAAAATAAGAACGTGGTTGAATAATATATAGAGGAAAGTCCAATTTTTATACAAAGGCTTGTTTGTACAAGTACATAGCAAGAAGGATATACACTAAGCTGCTCACAGTGGTTATTTCCAGGAAAGACAGGGGTAATTAAAGGCACACTTTCCATTTTTATTCTATAGTCTGCATTGTTTGAAATCATTTTTACTGCAAGATGGTATCCATAGATTGCTTGCATAAAAACAAATTAAAATATCTCTATTTTCTTTCCTAATTCCTTCTCCTGAATAAATCATATTTCCATAAGCTTTATATCTCTTCTTATTTCCCTTTAATATGATAAGAGTAATTACCCATTTAAAAGTTCCACCAGTCTCATTAATTTATTCTAAATTCAACTTTAAAATCTTAGTGAATTTATTTTGCTTAACTGGAGAGCTACAAAAGAAAAAAATGTATAACTACCCCAATTTCATTTGTTTCCCTGAGCCAAAAAAATCATTGGATGTGTTTTCAGCAGTCACAGTATGTAGGGCTTACTGATCAGTCTGCTCCAGCATGCTGGTTGGTAACCAAATGATAATGGTACATAACTCGCTTGTTTCTTTCATTTCTGAGTCATTGTATCCACTAAACCTTCATTATGAGTCACAATCAAATTAGTCTTTGCACAAAAATAGGATTTTAGATTATCCTAAATAATCTGTGTGGACCTGATTCAATCTATTGAAAGGCCTAAAGAACAGAACAGAGGCTTCTCAGAAAAAGAAATCTCATTGGGGGGCATCAGCTTTAGCCCAGACCTAAGAGTTTTAACCTTTCTTTCTCAATAATGTGTCCTACGGATTTCAGACTTGACCAGCTAGACTCACAATTGTGTAACCGATTCCCTGTAATAAATACCTTAATGTACAAAATAATAGGATCTTAGTGAATATAAGCAACTAAAAGCTTTTAATACTTAAGCAGGGCATGCAAGTATTATGTACTTCAAAGGAGTTTTCATTAATGAATATTTTATTTTATTTTGCATCTCATGCAAATAGAAAAAGGAAACAAAGTTTCCACATTTGTTATTATGCACAAAGCCTTATTTGATAGAAACTTGGACTGAAATCACAGATGTCTTCCTGTATTTTGTCAGAGTAATATCTCTCAAGCCATGTAGTATAGTAGAATTAGGCTTAGACAGACTTGAACAACTTAGGATCTAGTGACAGCGTTTGCAATTTTTTTGCTTTTTGACACTAAAATAAACACACAACCCCTATGAACTTTATTTTTTGTATACATAAGACACGGATAATAATATCTGTTCTTCTCTTCTCACAAGGTTGTTAGAAAATTCACATGTAATAGTGGAGGGTAAAGTCTCTCATCTGCAAAGCAGCATACACACAGGAGGTGTAAACATTAGACGAGAATCAGCCGATTGGTGCTGTACAAATTCAATCAACAGAAAGCAAAAATAACTATTTGAGTCCTATATTTCTTGTATCATAAAGTTTAAAGAATAAAATACAATAAATGCATTTCCAAGGCACAGTCATTGGGGAGACAAAGCCCTATTGGGAGGTAAAGACTCCAGTACTGTTTTGAATAGTATGGAAAAATAGCTGTCAGTCTTTGTCACACCTTGTTATCTTTTGGTCGGTGATGCTCCTCGGTGTTGGAGCTGCTGCTTTAGTCTCCCGGGAGAAAGGTTCAATGTTTATGGTGCAATGGGAGGTTTCAGAAAACTGAGCTAGGCAACAGCAGCCATTAGCTGCATCATGATTCAGTGCTTTTAACTAGATGGAACATTAATTTCCTTAATCCTTTGCTATAACAAATGTTTAAAATACGAAGACCAGAAAAAAATAAGACTAGCTTTTAATGTTTTTGCACATTGCTTATTATATTTCTGTTTAAAATAAAGTGGGTTATAGTTTTGGACATCAGTGAAAAGGAAGAGGGAGGAAAGTGTCAGGTGGGGGAGAAACTCAGACAGTGATGAGATTTGAAAAATTATTGGCAACCCAAAAGAGAACTCCAGAACAAAGAGAAACAACTAGAGGGGTTTCACTTTGGCCTAAATAGCCAAACCTTTGTACGTCTGGTGTTTCAAGTCATTGGCTAATGATTTTCTGAAAAAAGTGTAGCCCCATCTGGAAAACGGAGGCATTTTCTGAAGGAGCTAAAGGTTGGACACTGTCAGTTAGTTGCATTTCTTGCAGTTGAACCTTAAGTTCCTTTCCTGGGGGAGATTCATGCTCACAACTTCATAGCTGCCACAGAGGTGTTGGAGGTCGGGTGAGAAAGTTAAGACATAAAAAAGTCTTCTAGGGGGTGGGGATAATGAGTACACTGGGTAAATGAAGTAGAATTTATGGGTAGTACTATGGGTTCACTTGAAATTGTGGCCATATATTTAAATGGAAACCAGTCAATATGATCCTGTGCTTTTTTCAAGTTGTATTCACCTATTGCAGCAAGTGGAGAGTTGGATTAACCAGGGTTGGCATTTTGTCATTTGAGCACAACAGAGAGCAATGTCTGTGGAGTCTATCAGTGACCAACTTCTATAATTGTGATTTGACTTTCAATGGCTCCCATGCTGATTCCAGGGACTATTAAACTGGCCCACAGGCCAGTCTGGCCTGTTTTTGTAAATCAAATCAAGCTTTATCAGACCTTAACCAAACGCACTCATTTACATATTGTATATTGTTGTTTTATGCTACAAATGCAGAGTTGAGTGGTTGCAACAAAGACTGGATAGAACACAAAGCCTAAAATATCGATTATAGCATATTTTACAAAGTATGTCTCTGAATCAGGCTAATCTAGCTGGTTCTCTGTGTGGATTCCTCCCAAAACTGTGACTTCAAAGAGCATGACCAGCTTGTATAGAGGAGGGGCATTCTATGATCATGGGCATGGGAGCAGGTTTTACCCCTGCTAGATCCCTCGGCTCTATCAAATTATTTGCTACACAATATATTGGTACAGATATATTTTGCTGAATTGGTACACAATTTATTTTTGTTGAATTAATCTAAGTTAATTGTTATGTCATTTTAGTAGCAATTCGACAAATATCCTAGCCACTGTTATAAGGGCTGGGGATACAGCATATAATTATGTTATCATTTGTAGCCAATATTTTATCATAATTACATATATTTATCTTATTTTCCAAGTGCAGATAACACTACATGCCCAGTATACATTACCTTCTTATCTATAAACAATGTCCAGTGAATAATTTTGTATTAAATAAAATTATATGTAAGCTAATTTTTGGAAAAGTAAAACCAGGGTTCTAAAATTCTGCTGGAAATTTTATAGTACTTCTATTTGGCATGAAACTTTGCATGCAAAGTCTATAAACAGCTCCTATTTCTAGCTGTCGTCATCGCTGGCATTAACCTTGTTTCCTAGCATTCATTCAGAAGGAATTTAATCAATTAGTCTCTCAGGTATGAACTTTGGGAAACAGTGTAGCATTAACAGTTCACACGCCCTTTCAGGTTGCAGAAAAGGGAGCTGAGGCTAAAGGACACCATGCTCTGCATCTATGATTCCTATGAAAGAAATTGGTTTGCCACTTCTGGGAGGGTCTGGAGACTGACGAGGCAAAAGAGATATGTCCTGGTAAAATGGAGAAATTCAGGTATTGTTATGGGGAAAGGATAAAAAGAGAGTAAAACGTGGAAGGCAATGCTAGAATTGAGAAGGACCTGGCTGTTCAGTGAACCAGTTAGTGGTTGCCTGAGACTGGGGGATAAATATTCCAAGTACAGGGCCAGATGTTAGCATGGAAGGTGATGCCAATCCTTCAGATTCTTAGGAACAGGAAGAGTCTCTGATCCCTCCACTAGAAGAAAAATCAGAAGATACAATGTTGGTGACACTAGACAGAATTGGGATCTTCATACGGCACATTTGGCTTTCTTTAGTAATCTGCAGAAATGATAGTTATTGTATAGTTTCTTTTTGTTAAAGTTCATTCTACAACTTTATGTAGGTTGCTTGCTTGCTCTACAGGACAAAGAGGGTCAGTTATTGTTATGAACTGAATTGTGTCCCTTCCCACCAAAAAATGTCATATGTTGATGCCCCAAATCCTAATGTGGCTATATTTGGAGATAAAACCAAATATAATTAAGGTTAAATGAGGTCATAAGGGTGGGGTCTTGGTTCAACAGAGTTGATACCCTTGTAAAAGAAGAAAGGGCATCAGAGATATCTCTCTCTGTCACTCACTCTTTCTCTCACTGTGTACGTGTGTGTGTGTGTCTGTGTGTGTGTGTGTGTGTGTGTGTGTGTGTGTGTGTGTTTGTGTATGAACCAAAGACCATAGGAGGACACAGAGAGAAAATAGCCATCCAAAAGCCAGAAAGAGAGGCCTCATCAAAAACCAAACCAATCAACACCTCGATCTGGGAATCCTAGCCTCCAGAACTGTGAGAAAATAAATGTCTGCTGTTTAGGCCTTCCCTCTTGTCTGTGGTGTTTTGTTATGGCAGCCTGAGGACTAATATGGATAATCAGTGTCTACTAGATAAGGGTTAATTCCAAGTAAAGCAAGACACACAGAAAAATAAAACTATACTCCTATAGTCAGTGTTAATTACACAGGATTTCTCATTGATCTCCCTGCATTCAGTATATCATGTACACTGAAGTTGCATGGATGTCTTTTCTAAACCATGTCTCACTCACAAATCATCAAGGGGTACCACCTGTAGAACAACTGACATAAGACAAATTCCATATCCCATTCGCTACCATACAAGTTTCTCATCAACCCTGCTCCTGCTTGAATTTTGGGGCCCACTACCAAGGTCCCTTGGCAGCCAGACACCCTCAACTCCAGCTATACCACTTATACTTCCTGAATGCGCTATGCTCTTGTATGCTTCAGTGACTTTGAGTTTTTACCCCGTCTACAGTGTTCTCTCCTACATCAAGTGCCTGCTCAAGTACCTAATACACCTCTATTTCTCCTCCCAAGGCCAGCTCAAGTGTCACTTGTTCTCTGTTGATCTCTCTTACCTTAGGTAGAACTAACTGCTCCCTCATTTTTGTTTCTATGTTGATTTCCCTTTTATAATACTTGTCACATTAAATTGCAGTTGCTTTTTAGACTGTCCGCCTCCCCAAAAAAGAATGAGCTCTTCAAAGCAGAGAACGTGTCTTACTCATCTCAGAGAGGAGAACAATAGCAGCTCAATAAAAGGTGCTGAATGAATGTTGAACAAATTTACATTAATGTTCAAGAAGATCAGTATTAAAGAGCAATGAGGCCCCTTAGAAATAGCTAAATGAACAACTTACTGGCACACTCATGCAAAATTCCATTCTTTAGCTAAACTATGTAGTTATCATCAAGTATACTGGTAAAATATCACAATTTTGTGAAAAGTAAAGTCTACGATTCTGGTAGGTGATAAGGAGAAATAAGACTAAAAAGAAGTGACTACAAATATCTCTGAATTTTAAAGAAGCAAACTGATACAATGACTTCCTCATTCAAAAATCAGGGATTTAGGAGAGACGACTTCTAAAGGCCTTCCAAATCTCAAATTCTTCGATTGTATGATTTGCCAGATAAGCAAGACAACGCTTACGTCTACAGTCCTGGGTTCATAATCTTGCCATTATTATCTGCAGAAGAAATCAGCTCCGCATCATCACCAGAAAGAAGGCTAATGGAAAGAACTTGGTTGAAAGTATGCTTTAAAAAAGAAAGAAAGAAAGAAAAAAAGACCCAGGGCAGCACTCGATTATGCAGTTGCCTGCCTGGGCTGCCTCCATGGACCCAACAAGCCGTCAGATTTAATGACTGGGGTTAGCTGGGGGCATTTCCCGCATGTTTAAATATCAGCAAGCCTGACAGGCCACTGCTTCTTGAGGCATTGGGACCAATGCAAAATAGTCATCAGATTTCAAACGCAAAACCGAAGCACTGGTTTAAAAAAAAAAATAAGCTGAGTAGTGTGCCTTTCAGACAGTAGAGGAGTCTTATCGAAATAGTTGACCCAATTTAAAGAAATCTACTTTTGAGACCTCAACTACTGTCAAATTAAATTGCTAATTGCTTAAGTACTTCACATTAATGGCATAGACCCACTTCAAGTACATTTTCATGCCAGAGCTATCATCATCTAAGTTGTGTCTAGACAAGTTATTAAGAAGAGAATCATAGAAGTGTAGGGTGAGAGGAACCTCAGAGGTCATATTCGTTTTACAGATGAGAAAACTGAAATCTAAAGAGGCTTAGCTGCTTCACCATGGTTTAGTGTTCTTTTGAGTATGTGAATACATTATGGTGCGTAGGTGTACATTTCTGTAGATATATTCAGGACATTGCCGGCTTTGGAGTTAGATTTATTAACGTAAAAAATCACATAAACACTACCTCACACCCCCACACACTTAAACTTGTCAGCAACTCCTAGTTGTTCATAGAATAAAGCACATGCTCCTTAATTTGGCAACACAAGACCATGTGTGACATAGCCTCTTCTACCTCTGTAACAGCACTCACTTCTGCTCCTCCCTGTCATGAACTTGAGTTCAAAAGGACTCAAAAATCCTTGTTTGCTTCCTGTAAATGTGATGTCATCACTCACTTTGGTGCTGTTCTTCATGCTGTCACTGCTGTCTGGAATGTCTGCTTTACTCAACCTTTACTCTTTTTTGTATACCCAACCCTCTTTGATCACTTACTTCAATAAACCTTCCCACAGAGTCCCTTTCAGAACCAATCTCTCTGTTTGGTCTTTACTCTTAGCACTTTTATTAGAGTCCTGGAGACATCCTGTCTTGCAATTAGAGATCCTCTTCACACATGTCTCTCCATTTGATTGTAAGTTTGGGAAATCCCAAGACTCCTAGCATGGAGCTTGGCATACAGTAAGTGCTCAGTGAGGTCTATGTGTTTGTTTGTGTATTAATTAAGGATTGAGGAGAGGTCACAAAGGATCTTGCTATCCAGGGACTCTAGGCAAAATGCAAAGCAGCAAACACAGGTCTATATTGCCTTTCTATTCTGTGGTTCTGCTTATTTCCCCATTCTGAGGTCAAGTACCTCATGCTGGTAGATTGGACTCCTACTGATATGCTTTATGCACTCCGGAAATTACCTATTTCTTGTTTCTACCTCAAATCCAATTCTAAACACCAGTTCTCTCAGTGTAGCTGATCTCAGTTGGGCATTGAGAAAGAAAGCAATTAGTTTCAAGTAATTCCTTCAGGGGTATGGGGGTGGGAAAAGTCTTAGCTTATATCTGCTGAGAGCTCACAGGAAATATTTCATAGGAAGTAATGAATGAGATTCAGAACTGTACTCACCACACATTAACTATTGACTCATTTCACTTCTCTTGCCAAATGAATGAATGGTCTTGAATATATTAAACTCAGACATAAGAGTCTGTTCTTTCTATGAAATCAGCTTTATTCATGTAGGACCATACACGGACTGGGATATGGTAAACCCAAGCAATAGTTAAACTACTTGGTCACTTCTGGTTAGTCCCAGTAATCTATGCAAAATAGCTATAGGCAGCTCTGTGGAATTATCTTGGAGTCAGAAGACTTGTGTTTAAGACTTGGCTTCACCAAAGAATGTCAGTTTGGGTTCTTCAGCAAGCAGATACCAAGACAGAGTTAGAAGTGTACAAGATTTGTTGGCAGTAACCACTGTAATAGATAAACAAGAAGATAAAGTAATAGTAGGCAGGAAAAGCTTCAGAAAACAACGCAGGTCTGACAAGTACAAAAGCAAGAGGGATGATGGGAAGAAGGATTGATTGGAAAAAGCCTCAGACTGTGATGTCAATTTTAAAATGTGTCATTCAGTCTAAGAAGGGACTCCAAAGCACTGGGTAGAAATAACTGTATTCTAGTTCCCTGTGTGCCCAGTCATTGGCTAGAGTTGCCTGAGGAGTGCACATCCTGGGCAAGAATGCTGCAATGGAGAAAGAGGCATCACAGCTAGAGCTTGTCAATTGGCTATACTTTTTCTAGAAGGTTCTCTCTTGAAGAAAAATCTGAGCCACATACTTCCATGACTATTGTATGAAGTCGTTTTAATCTTGCCACATTTCTACTTCCTTTTCTGTAATGTGGGAAAAACAAGATGTACTAAATATATTGATCAAGTAAACCAACCTAGCTTATTAACTGGTTGGTTCTTCTGTGACAAGGTACAGGTTTGAGTATCAAGTAGATTTCTTTGGAAAACACAAATAAGATAATACTTTGCCAAATTAAAAAATGACAGTTTCGATATGGAGTGTGTGTGTGTGTGTGTGTGTGTGTGTGTATGTGTGTGTATGTAATCAAATGATAGCTCACTGTATTTTTACAATTGTATAACTTTAAATCAATTCAATATACATTATATTTTATTGTAGACATATAATTGATTGTCTCAATAAAAGAAAAATGAGATTCAGAAAGGTTATTTAACTGGCCCAATTTTGTAGAGCTAGGAGGTGGCAGGACTATGGTTCAAATTCAGATGTTTTGATTCCTAGTTCAGTGTTTTTCCTATGACTTCACCATGTCTC
Source organism: Tarsius wallacei (assembly GCA_963574415.1). Taxonomy (NCBI): domain Eukaryota; kingdom Metazoa; phylum Chordata; class Mammalia; order Primates; family Tarsiidae; genus Tarsius; species Tarsius wallacei. Next base: position 23,720 of record CAUYQG010011169.1, read on the forward strand.
ATAAGAAAAATAGAGCTAGTGGCAGAATGAAGTAAAAATCCATATGACAATTGACCTGGGATTTGTAGGAAGCTTTTCAGACCTTTACACAGGTACAGGTCAATAACACTATAGACTGAGCCTTCATTCTTTTCTTTTTTTGAGGTCTTATTACATAGCACTTCGTTCACTGAAAAGATGTCAACAGATGTGTCGTCTTTTCAATCTTTACTAAGAACTCCAAAGGATTCCTGGGCCTTGCAAGCAAGGAGTCAGCAATAGAACTTTTTGTAACAGCTTTATTGAGACATAATTCACATACCATACAATTCTTGCACTTAAAGTGTACAGTTCAATAGCTTATAGTATATTCACGTAGTTGTACAACCATTACTGCAATCAATTTGGGAAGATTTCCATCACCTACAAAAGAAACCCAATATCTATCAACAGTCACTCCCCAGCTCCACCCCCCAGTCATTTGTGATGGGCTTTGTTCACTTAGTGTAATGTTTTCAAGGTTCATACATGGTGAAGCAAGTACTTCATGTTGTAGCAGCACTTCATCCTTGTTTATGGCCAATGATATTTCATTGTATTGGTATGCCATATTTTGTTTATTTCATTTATCAGTTGCTAGACATTTGGGTTGCTTCCACTTTTTAACTATTATGAATAATGAGGCTACGAGCATTCGTGTCCATGTTTCTGTACAAGCATATGTTTAATCTATCTTGGGTATATAGGTGGAAGAGCATTTCTTGGACATATAATTACATTTTTAACTTTTTCAGGAGCAGTAACATACTTAAAAGCTATTAGGCATTTGGAGATGGCAGTTTCAGAAAGACTACCTTCTTCTCTGCACTAGGAAAAGGGACATATTCACATCATGAGACTGATAGAAGTTATTGAGATCTCTTACATCTGGTCTGGTGGCTTTAGTTTTCCCCAACTCTAGAGATACAATAATCTGCCCATTCTAAAGGATTCATCCCATAACAAGGTGTATGAGCTCTGTCCCCTGACATACTCTGCAGAAAGAAAGAGAAGATTGCTGACATGCCTGGCAGGACAGTCACGTGATATAAGTTCCAGAGGGTAAATTAGTGGCATGTGAGTATTTTAGTATTCAGAATTCTCCAGAAAAGGGAAGAAAAAGACCCCCTTCATTTTTATAGGCAGACCACATAAAGAACACCAGAAACTCTAGTCAGGCAAAGTCAATTCAGTGTTTCTTGCTCAACTAAAGTTCAAATTAAAAGTGCCATATTGCCTACTTGATGGACCATGTGAAAATAAATGTTTAATATGTTTGGTGTACTTGACCAACAGAGAAGATATGGTAAAACATATTGAAATTACCTTTATATTTGGCCTAACATGCTTCCCTGTACATCTATAGTTAGTTAAAAAAGTATAATTGGTCATAGTCACTGAAATAGTAACATATACACTCATCTTGAGGGATATGTTAGTGGGTATATAATTTGCTATAGTTACATATACTTGCTATAAGCAGAGATAAAATTTAGAATAAAAAATAATTCAAGTGACAAATATTCAGTACTTCTTATGCACCAGGTACCATGCTAGATGTATGGATATTTTCTCTCACTTAGTCTACCCAGTGATTCTGTGTGGTAAGGATAACTATCCCCATATTATATATAAATTCTTAAGATCCAGAGATGTTAGGAACTTGTCCCAGGTCACAGAAGTATAGGAGACAGAGCTAAATTTTAAACTACAGTCTTTTGATTCCCAAATCTAGTGAAAATTAAAGAAAGGAGTATTAAAGATGAATATTAATTAGAATCAAATTTCCATTCCTTAACTCCTTATTAGTGAAATGCACTATTTTGTGTGGGAGTGAGTTCTTCATTAATAGATATATTAATGAAAGTATTCAAGAATACATCAGACAACCACTTATGAGTGATATCCTAGAAAAAGCTTAAACGTGCACTGAAACTTGGGTAAAATATTATATTCCTTCACTGTTCTCTAATATTATACAAATGAATATGTATCAGCTTTAATGATTCATTCGTAAAAATTATTGGACAAGATATTTCATCACTATTCAAGAGTTTAATGAAATGTCCCCTTTCCTATCAATAGCTAAAGCCTAAATATATGAAGGACATAAAAATAAAAGTATAAATTACAATTTCATATGCTAATTTATTCAATACATATTGAGTGACTACTGTGTGCCAGACACTATTTTAGATGTTAGAGATGCATCTGAGAACAAGACAGACAAGGTTTCTGCTCTAATGTGGTTTACTATCTGGTGGTAGGAGAAGAGTAATAGACAAGGAAGTAAGTAAATGTATGTGTGTGTGTGTGTGTGTGTGTGTGTGTGTGTAAGTGTGTACACACATACATTATGTATCTATATAGTATGTTAGATGGTAATAAATCATACGCAGGAAAATAAAGCAAGATCAGAGGGTAATGAATGACTGAGTGGAAACTACTTTGGATCTGTTGAAGAGATATTTGAGCTGAAGTGAGGATGACACAAAGAAGTGAGTCATGTGATATTATAGGGGATGACTGTCCCAAGCAGAGGAACCAGCAAAAACCCATAGACAGAAAGGAGTCTAGCCTTCTGGGAGAAGATGAAAGAGGTCAATGAGGCTGGAGAAGAGTGAGAAAGGAAGAAATTAGTAGGAAACAAAGAAAGCGAGAGGAAGTCCTGTATTGGATCATGTAGGATCTTCTAGAAATCTTGGTTTGAAAGCGGGCAAAATACATGAATAGACACTTCTCAAAAGAAGATA
>CAUYQG010011175.1:0-59411 GCA_963574415.1 Tarsius wallacei
GAAACCATCAAGAGAGCAGGGAGACAGTCTACAGACTGGGAAAAAGTATTTGCCAACTCCAACTCAGACAAGGGCTTAACATCTTGGATCTACAAAGAACTCAAACATGCTAAAAAGAAAAAAACAAGCAACCCCATTATAAAATGTGCAAAAGTATATATGAACAGACACTTCTCAAAGGAAGACATCCGAGCAGCCAACAGACACATGAAGAAATGATCAACCTCACTAATCATCAGGGAGATGCAAATCAAAACCACACTGAGATACCACCTAACTCTAGTCAGAATGGCAATTATCAATAACACAAAAAATAACAGTTGCTGGAGAGGGTGTGGCGAAAACGGAACACTTCTACACTGTTGGAATGCAAACTAGTGCAACCTCTGTGGAAAACAGTATGGCGATTTCTAAAAACTCTAAATATCAACCTCCCATATGACCCCACAATCTTCATACTGGGAATATACCCTGAAGAACTCAAAACACTCTATAAAAAAGATACCTGCACACATATGTTTATCACAGCATTGTTCACAATAGCAAGAACCTGGAAGCAACCATGCTGTCCATCCAAAGAGGACTGGATTAAAAAAATGTGGTACATATACATGATGGAATACTATGCAGCCATAAAAAAGAACAAAATCATGAATTTCGCAGCAACTTGGATGGGACTGGAGTCTATAATACTGAGTGACCTCTCACAGAAACAAAGATCTGAGTATCACATGTTCTCACTCATATAGTGGACCTTGAACATCCATCGTAATACTATAGGAAAAGGACTGACAGTGGTGGGAAACTATGGGGGGGAGGGGAAGGGAGGTGGGATTAATGGTAGTAATATCTGTCTGGGGACGGGGAAACATCCCTTATCAACAAGGGTACCTGAACGAAGCATATATGTATACCTAACCCTTAACTGTACCCCACAATAGCAAAATAAAAAATATTGATATATATATATATAAAAATAATTTACTCCTATGCCTAAATTCACATCCATGTGTTTGACACCTATAACCTGAAATAAGAATATATTTACTCTCTGTCTTCAGTTCAAGTTCGGTGTTGTCTAGGGTTGTTGAGGAGGAAGATAACAGGAAATGGAAATAGGCATTCTAGGGCCAAAAATAATATAAATTGATAGGAGATTATAAAAAAATTCATCAGACTAAGGCAGAGAAATTCAGGAATATAGTCTCTTAGATATTTATTGTAATCTTCAAGAAATAAAACAAGATAAAGAACAAAAACCACTTTCTATACATAATTCACATACAAACTGAATACCTAATAGAGCACATACTGTTTTTACACAATTAATTTCAATAAAGATAATTAAAACTTCACAATGTGAATACACTTCATAGCTTTAAACCCACACAAGAGCTCCTGTGGACACATGAAGAGTCACAATATTTGCTATGCAGCAGTAGTTTTCAACTAAACGTCACGGTCACTATATGGAAGCATTAAGCTGTTTTCAATATTTTCTCTATTTTTCTCAAGGAGAGTTCCACAGTGCATTCACTGGGGGCGAAGAGTGCCCAGTTCCAAAGGAAGGTCTTCGATTTTGTGCGTTTCCCAATGCCCTTTATGGGAAATATGGAACTACAGAAAAATCTCCAGGTGCACATCTGTCTGGGTGACATGAGGTTAAACAACATGTCGAGGTTCGGTGCATTGGTAAATGTCTAAATCAACTGCTCTGATGTGGTTTTAAAGCAATGTGCGTATTTTGGCTGAGGCTGGGGCTGCTCACCATGGAGGAAGGTGATGATACAACTTGTCTTCCTCAGGGAGTTAAAGTGGGGTAATTTGAGGGGTTTCAGGGGACCAGTTTTGCTGTCTCAAGAAAAACAATGATCTATAGCTGCCAGCACTGTCACTCTTCCAGTCATGGGGAATGTACTGTGGCCTTTCCTACTTACTTGCCTGGCACAATCTCCTCACTATCTAATTCTTTCTGGGATTATGTTTAATCTCTTCAATGGAACCATCCCTGACTCTTCGAGTTCTTACAGTTCCCCCTTTGTTTGTGCTCTTATATCCCAACATAACCTAGCATTTAGATCATATCTGGAATTTTTTCCTTCTTCTCAATAGCGGCAGGAACCATATGTCTTCCATGTTTGATTCCCACAGCACTGAGCACACAGGATTCAATAACTATGTGACAACTAACTAGACATTCAACCCCACCCTTAAATTACCATTCTAATGTAGGCTTCCTGCTTCCATTTATTTAGAATTTGGCACAAAGTCATTGCTAATCTCCCTCTTGTACCCACTTTTACTTGATGTCAGTAGATTCTGAGAGCTGAACACAAATTTCAGTTTATCACAGTTAAATTTGGGCCATACATCACCCCCATGGCCCAAATCCATATAATATAACTGACATATCCTCACATGTAAATTCCCAGCCAAGTGCCATGGAGAGAACTGAAGGCTTTATACGAAGAAGCACATGGCTCTGGTCATCTAGAACCAATTGTCTGCTATAATTGTTAGTGAATCAATCACAATTTGTTTTCTTTCCTAAGGGTATCACAACTTATCCCACTAACTGAATGAAAAGGCAAAGTACAATACTCACACGAATGCTTTACCTTAAAAAGTGAAATGTTAAATAGAAGTTTAAGGTGGTCAATCTACTTTAAACTTCACATACATAAGCATTTATAGCTTTTAGTTATCCAGCAACTAGACTTAATTTCTTGATTTTGTATTTCAGTGAAGTTCCGGGCTACCGATTAAGCACGAGGGTTTAAGGATGAAGATATGAGCTTATGTTGGCATTACAAAGTGTTTAAAGATTCTGATATTTGTTTCTCTTATATCACCAGTGTGGACAATTGAGAATTGAATATAACATGAGCTACAATCTAAAAAGACATTGATATTTTAGAGTTTTCAGGGTTGACAGTGTTAAATTTGCAAACAAAATACAAGGTTGAGTAACAATAAAATATACATACAAATACAGGAGTGAAAATTCTTAATAGACAGATCGTGATCAACCTTTCTGAGAAGAAAAAAGTGACTTTTCTTTATGCACATATTTTTCCTTAGATATCGAAATCAGCTGCTTGAAAGTAAAATGTACACTCTTATATGACGCTTTAGGAGAATTTCGATTTATATAGATAAGGATGAATTTATAAATAAACTAACAGTCGTTCTGTCTTGGAAGTAAAAGCCACAATTCTGAAAGACATATATTTGTAGATACTAAATGTTTGGTCTTATAGGAAGAAAAAAAAAGTACTTTGAAGTAGGCACAGAGGAGTTTTACATGACACCAATAAGATATTTACTGTATAAATTGCACCACTAGACAAATACAGCTACAAGAAAATCATTTGAATAAGTCACACAGTCATCAAAGCATTTCACACATTCATTATAATTCATTCTTTCACACTAGTTTATATACACTGAGTAAGTCATTAAATATTGCACTTATTGGCCCATGAACCCTCAATTCTGAGGTGTTGAAAAATAGAAAACAAATCTATTTTTATAACATATTTCATGCAACATTTAAGACATTTCAGTTCTACAAACACCATTAAATAGTTGTACATTTGGACAGTCCAACGGTATCACATCACGTCTGACATTAACAATATATTAATAGGAATTACGGGACAGTTTTCATTCAGCATACATCCTAGGAATGATGGGACAATGCATGGAAAACCATCATATTGAAACAGCAAACAATACCCAAACTTCACTTTTACAAGAAGTATGGAACCACTAGACAGATGTAGGTCATGCTCACGTCCCTGAAAGGCCAGGTGCCTCAGTGGCTCATGTTAAATCTGTGTCTAGAAGAACAGCATTCATGAACCCAAGTAATCCCTGACCCCAAAAAACATCAATTTGCATTTAAAAAGAAAGCCACAGTCAACTCTCAGTTGTCCACGATGAGGTAAAATATGAACACAGGTGAATGAAATACATAGGTAACCCCAAACCTCATTTCAGCAAGTAATGACTGGTTGAAACTCCACCAATAATAGTTGCAGATGGGAAGTAAATGGTGAAACTTGAGTCTCATTTCCTATTTTTAGACCCATCATTCTATAAGGACAGTGCTTTAAAAACTAAAATGATTTTTTAAAAATCAGGAAGTGAAAGAGAATTGAAAAATAGAAAATTCTATTTGTCTACCAGCTAGATGGTCTGATCCTAGCACTCAAGCTCTGAGTAAGATTTTAACATACTTTATTTCTATTATCTAGAATGTTTGCAAAATGTGTTTTCACTCTCTCTGTTTAATGGGAATCCATTACGTGCATAGGCACACAGACTAATCAAATCAAATCAAGTTGGTGTGAAGAAACTATTTCGTGGAATTTTTAAAATAAGATGTGAGTTACAGTTGGAAAAGGGGGCAAGAGCTCCCTTTTTCCTAGCACTGAGAAAGCACCATAAAAAAGGTATCAGTGTTTACCTTTGTCTCAGGTGAGTGAGTCAGTGTTGAGAAGGGCAGTGCTATATGGGTGACTTAAGAGTAAGTATTTCAATCTATCAAAGGAAAATATTATTTGGCTGGAGTGTTGAGCATTTTTGTAAAGGTTTTTAAGAAAAAATACATTTATTTATGAAATACTAGGAACAATAGGTAGATACATTTTAGATAAATCCCCCCAATTTGGTTTTGCCCAATTAGAGAATGTTGCATTTCTAGAGCCCTTTGGGTGCAGAGCAGGGGTATAGACTTTTTTTTTTCCTGGTCGTAACTTCATCTTTTATCCAATTTGTCCCAGTTGATGCCAGGATGTAAAACATGTTTATGTCTTTAACTAACTTTGGTCAAAAATCCACCTATAATATAAAGTACTCTAAAAAGCTGACTAAAGGGTTCAACACATCAAAAAGACTTTACCATTTTACTGGCAACTTACTAAAGCGCTGAGAGTAAACTCAAACAGGCAGAGCTGAGCAGAGTTGTAGAGACTACATTTTCCAGGGAGTGAAAGGCCACAGGGGTCTAGTTGTTTGTGTGGCACCCTGACATTGCACACTGTGTGAGGATACGTGCCAAGAAACGGAGTTCCAGGTTCTAGTCATGCAAGCTGTAATTGAGAGAGAAAGGGTTCTTCAGACAGACAGGCCAGTTCCCACATAAGCCACACCAAAAATACCTGATTGAGCCTTCTAATAGTACTATGAAAATTATTAACAAACACACGGTAACTTTTTGGTCTAAAAGGGTTTTAGTCATGACTTTAAAATAAGATTTATATCACAGTTTTTCACATGCAGGTGCTACCTCAGCTTGGTATAGCTTAGTAGAGTTTGTGAATATGTTTTTACAGAGTCCCACAAATGCCACACCATTAACTAAAAGATCACATAGAACACCCTCAACCATGCACTAAGATACTTGTTGGGTAAAGCACATCACAATGAGCCACTGATTATGGACTACCATGCTCCACAATGAATGTTGCTTCATGGAAGTTCAGTTAATAGTGGAATGTATATTACTTTTAAAAAAGAAGAAGGTTATATACCTGAAAGTCTACAGTCAGCCTAGATGTCGTTAAAATGGAAAGTTTAAATTTGTTTCTAAAAAACACCAGTGTACTAAACAAAAGGTCTATAATTAATCTGGGTAAGAGTTAAGGTGAGATACACTCTTGTTTATCGAGTATTTTGCTGTCTTGTATAATGTGGGTTATGATTTTATAGAGTCCATAGTTCACATTTATCATTACAATGCTGCAGCTTTCTTCTACAACTGAAAGCATCATCATAGCTTCCTTTCCAAATAAAACCCTTAGCACTTTTTTTTTTATCAGGCAGCAAAGGGATATACTGAACTTCAGGTTACCCAAAGGAGAATCTATAAGAACATTCTGGTTCTCACAGTCATTAGAATTTCATCAAGGCAGTGGAAGCTGTTGAGTGGGAGCAGAAACAATGAACGGATTATTGTCCTGAAGCAGTTCTTCCAAGGAGCACAGTTATGATGCCTAATGTATAAGCTGCCACCTTAGGACTGAAAACACTTCATGCACTTTCTACGTCTGTCCACATCCCCAAGAGCTGAAATGTTGATTCATCCCAAGGATGGCTATTTAAATGAAATAATTTTGAGTCCAATTTTTCAATGGCATTAGGAAAGGAAAGGAAAGGAAAGTACCAACACCAAAGCTCTTGGAAGCATCTGCTTGAAGCAAAGTTTATTCCTAAAAGTATTAAGGGGTAGAGATGACCAGGTGATGAGTAGCAGAGGAAAATGAATTCATAATTAAAATACTAATTTATTTGCATCAAAGACAATAAGAGATGAATGTCTAAGATTTACAAAATAACACAAGTAGATACTTTTTAAGATGTCTTTTTCTGTTAAATACAAATTTAGTTAGGCTGTTGGTAAAAATGACCTGCATATATTTGGACTGTTGGTAGATAAAGGGATTGTGTGTGCGTGTGTGTGTGTGTGTGTGTGTGTGTGTGTGTTGGTCAAATCTTGGAACTACAGTGCTATAATTTATAAGTAACAGCACAATGCTAATAAAGGCTCAGTTAATTAATCCTGAGCTTGTTCATTTGCTAAATTTGATCTCAAATATCAAGATTTCTTGATGAGATTAAGAATAAAGAATATACTCTCTATGTACTTTACAGCAGGAACATAGGTGTTCTTTCTCTTGAGCTCTATGACTCTCTCTCTTGAAACTTCTCATTGAATTATTTGGCATGGAATTGATAGTAGGGTGGGAGTTTCAGAACTAAGAATCAATTGAAAAGTCTTCACTTCCATTGGGGAAGTGGCTTGGAAAACAGAAAGTATCAGATGTTCCTTGGTAATGACACTTGGACTGTCATTGCAACACTCTCCCCTGACTGGCATAAAATGGTCTAGCTTCAGGATGCTTGACACGGTTTAAGTGGGCACTTGGCTTAGGGCTTCTAGTCTAAGGGCCAATTAATTTCAATAGCAATCAGTTCTTTGGGGAAGGAGTTTTCAAGAGAGCAAAGCTCAGCTTGTTCCCTTTCACTTTTCTAACATGTCTCATTTTGCTTTTCATTTTCCAGCAAGGCACATATCAAGGTCCTTCTGAAAGAGTCTTCAGAATATTCTATCTAGGCTTTTTATGTCTGTATGTATGTGTGGGATGAGGGCTGCGAAGGGGACAGGATTTCCTGGCTTTATTACTTCCTATTAGATTGTAAAGGTGAGCTTAATAGCTGTATCATTTAACATGGCTACATTCTGCCCAGATTATGGAAATATTACAATGTCATACAAAAACAGACTACTGGCACAAACAAATCTGTTTTTTTAATATCCCCTGCTTCTCTCTTTCCCTTCACTGTAATTTCTATGATTGTGAAGCTTGTTGCCCCATTAAAATGTAATAAGACATTAATGTTTTCTTGTCTTCGCTGAGCTAAGCCTTGCCTTGCAGGGTTCCAAAGTGGAAATTTACTACCAATTAGTGGATCTTAAACTAAGAAGGCGAGAAATAACATGGATATGCTTAAAACATCCCAAATGCTCTCTCCTCTAATTTTCAGCTTTTAATTTACTCACAATGTGTGTGACCCGGTTCCCTGATTTGTAGGCAGAACTATCTTATTTATTCTCCAGAGATATCTTTAGCTATACAGGTTTTCCTATCAATACCCTTTCCTGGTAAGGTTGCATCTAATACTTTTATAGGAAGCTTTTCTATAATTGAAAGAGAAAAATATATGTATCTTCAATACAACCAAAAAATGGGACGGGGGAATTCACCTAATGGAACTGTTCTTCCAAATCTGCCAAACAGCGCCTGCTGCCTTCCTAAAATCCTAGCTGTCAACAATACTGGACAGTGACACAGATGCCAAGTTTCCCTGTTAATCAGCACAGTCAGTAGGATTTGCTATTTGCTTGTTATGCATACATGGTTTTCAGGATATCTGGGGGGGGGGGGGTGGGAGTCAGAATGTTCAAATGGTTTCCTCCATTCCTCAAATTGTTATAGATCCTAAGTATATCTGTAACTATCAGCAACAAAGAGTGTTTTCTGTGTAACTGAAGCATGCACATAATGGGGCTGTGCTTTTAATTTAAAAGGATGAAAGATGAAAACGATGAAAACGATCGTTTCCCCAACTTGGGACACTTGGAGGTATTATTTAAATCGTTTCTTAATAGGTGAAAGAACTTAGCCGTGGTTTGGGCAGATGGCAATGCCTGGGGAAGCAAGTCTACATCCTATGGGAAGAGAAGTCCTAACAAGCTTCAACATAACCTCTATTCTGACAGTTGGTGATGGATCCAGAAAGTGAGGGTGGTGATAACAGTATGTGTTATAGAGGGCAAGTTAATAAGGAATTGGGATAAGCTCATACCTTGGAATGCTACAGTAACTCATACCCTTCTTGGTTTAAATGCTCGTTGCATAACTAGCATTCAGTAGTTACCTCTCAGTCTGTTCAATGCTCTCAAATATTCAGTTGAGTAGAATCTGTGAAAGGAACAGTCCTGGAATAGGGTAATTTTTTATGTAAACATATAAACTAAGACTATTGTTTAAATCTAGTTTCAGACAGGTTAATAATAATGACTTAGAAAACTTGTAAGGGTCCTAAAAACAGTTTTTCAATTTCTTCATAGTCAATGATTTCCATAGTTATTAAGAACAGTGAAAAACAGACACATTTTCAAACAGTAAACTGACTAGACCTGTGACAGTGTCCCTGATCATAAACAAAATTTTCGTCTGATTTTCAGTTAAGAGTAAAGCAAATAAAGTCTCCTGACATCTCCTCCTGCTCACGTACACACACACATACACACACACACACACACACACACACACACACATACATGCAAACACACACACACACACTCAATTCCTTGGTCATCATCCCTACAAGTGAATAGCATAATTTGAATCCATGGCACAAAAATCAGTTGCAGTGAAATTATAGTCTGAGGTCATAGCAGTAGCATAACTGAGAAGAAATTTGAAACAAAAAAGCCTAGAAGACAAATAAATAACAAGTCACATGCAAGTACCAGATGTTTATAGATGAAGAGTCCTTACAAATTTAAGATCACATATTTGCCACACATTAACACAGGAAATCTCCCAAGAATTGAATGCATGTACGAGCCATTGACATCAAATACTTCCTTCAAATAATTATTAGGCAGTATAAATGAAGGCTAATAGACCATTTATAAATGCTGTTTCTTGGCAACCGGAGCCCCCTGGAGCTGCCCATGTGCATGGGGACATTAGCAGCCGCAGTTGGGCTGCGGTGGAGGAGGGGTTTCCTTGAGTCTGGTGTTCTGCTTTGCGGCAGTGATGGCCGGGTCGGTCTCCAAACTCTCTGACATTTTGTCACAGATGATATCCACAAGGCGCTCAAATGTCTGCTTGACATTAATGTTATCCTTGGCACTTGTTTCAAAAAATTCAAACCCTGGAGAAAACACAGAAACGTAGCTTGGTCATTTCATGTTTCTGAAATTAAATGGGACTTGATTATGGCTTTGAGTGGTGACGAGGTGATGGTAGGACAGCAGCAGGTGGTGGGTTTGGTTTGGGGAAGAGATGACAGGTGGGCATGAGGTGCCATTTGAGGAAATGCTGACATCTTACTATCCATTAATCATGAACAACATAGTTATATAGTGGGATTGGTGATGTTCACATTTTACTTTTCTCTGTCGATTCATATATGTTACCAGCATGGCTGAATAGGTTTTAAGAAATGTTTCCTTGCAAAAGTTAGTAATGTCAACATTAAGAGTCCTAGACACCAAATCTATGTTTGTCATTCTTTTCCCCAACCTCCAGCCCACCAGGAAGACTCTTGCAATCTTTTCTAGGATTGACATTATCTGACATTTTAATCAGTTTCCACTTCCAGATTCTAACAAAATTATTAATTTTTGTTTTTTCATCAACTTGAGGCTTGGACGATTTCATATGCATAGTCTGTTGCAAAACAGACTACAAAACTCCAATGTAATCCAACTCAAGTTTTTCTATTTGCCCTGCTGCTGACCTAGGTCTTCTAATACATTTTCAGTATCTAAGCGGACACAAGGTGGCACTAAAGAGTCATAGGATTTATGTATCTCAAACCTGCTTCGATGTGCTTTAGGAAGTGTTTGAGTCATGTTATTCTATTTGTGTACGACTGCACCTATCAACTGAGTGCTGGTTTTTCCATAGCTTCTGTTATCTATCAGCAGGAATGTTTTTACCCACATCTGGGAATGGATACTTGATACATTTCAAATGAGCTGCCAGCATTGCAAGAAGGTACAAAATGCAGTGACAGTTTCATACTTCTACTGATGTGTCACTGTACCTGGGCAGAAGCAGTCTTAGTATGCTGCTCTGTACACAATCTTATCACTCTATTGTTTGCATTCACATTCCACTGGCTGAGCCTGCCAGTCAGTTGCCATGACAACCTCCCCACTAGGCCAGCCAGAGATTGCTCTGGTCCATTCAGGAGACGTTGATTTAGGATGTGTTGGGCTGAACATAGAAAGCCTTTTCTAATCCATTCTGAATTTTACACCCTATAAATCCTTCTGGTTACATCTGGCCCTATCTCAGAGGAGCCACATGGATTCAGAATGATTAAATCATGTGATTTCATCCAGCTCCTGGGGCCAAAGGAGAAAGAACAGACCAATATTTTGTATCCATGGCAAAATCCCTCAGATAACCTAGACATTCTTATTTTCTTCAGTTGTATTAAGGGGTAGACAACAAGTGCTTCTCATGAGTTAAAATTTCCAATTTAGTTATAATACCACTTTGGTCGGATTACTACATCGGAGCTTAGATTCTACTAACTGCTCTCTTGCTAAAATCCAAGTGTATAATTGCAGGATTTGAGCTGAAAATATATCAGTAGAGCCAGGTTCTATAAAAGGAAAGGTGGATATTTCAAAACATCTTTGGCATGTTTTTCTCATTCATTCTCTCTCTCTGAACAATGCCTATATAGCTCTCTTATAGTCTGCATTTCTTTATCTACAGATATGGCCATCTGATGTTAACAAAGCTCTCATTTCTAATGTTTATACCATCTATAGAGCTAGATAATTCACATTCTGATAGTTTGATCCAGATTTGGGAGAGGGCAAGTAAGGATCTAAGCAATATCCTTGTTGCGAAGATTCAAAACTATTCTCATCCTTCTGGGGATTTTCCCATACCTAATAAGAGGGTGCTTTGTGTCATAAGAGACCAGGAACCCACTAAAGAATTCAAGATCCTTGGATGAGACTTTGGAGAAAAAAATCCCAGACAAAGATCTCATTTATAGGTTCAATTCTCTCATCTCTTCTGCTACACTTCATTTATTTATTATCATGATTTGGGAAGGCACCAAACTTGAAGGGTATCATAAAAGATTTAGCTATTATGAAAAGATGGTAAACCACACAAGTCTGCCAAATCTGACTTCTTTAATCTAGGCATTTATGATCCTGCCAGAATGATGCCGGTGTACAACTTGGAGTCAGTAATATGATCCTTGATCTCAGAAGCCAGAATGCTCTCAGCTTCTCAACCTTAACCTGGAACCCTAAGAATATGTAGCTACTAAGGGGACAGTGTCCCAGGAAAAGAACACCATGTTATAATAGCACCCATTTATTCAGCATGGCTGAGAAGAGAATACCATGATATGCTGAGAGGGATGGATTATCAGTCAAATGATGTGGGATTTTTCAACTATCAACACTTCATAGTCACTTTGAATACATGAGCAAGTCAATGTTTTCAATTCTCACTTTCCTTATTTATGACATTTGCTTTACTTAACTTATTGGGTTATCATTAGGCTGGAATGAGAAAATGTAGGTAAAAGTGCCAAGCAAACTGGAAAATGCTATGATGATGATGATGATAATAATAAAAAAATTTATTGAGTGACTACTGTATAATAGGTACTACTCAAAGCACTTTACATATTTTAACTCATTTTATCTGCTAGTAGGTACCATTATTTTCTCTAATTTACTGATAAAGAAATGAGACAAAAAATATCTGAATTCAATTATTTCCTTGCTTAGCTAGTAAAATGGCAAAGCTAGTATGTGAACTTTTAATTTGTATACTCTCCTGCTTTTCCAGAAACACTGTAGTAGTAAGGTACTATTGTATTTTAAGCCCTATGTTAATCAATAATCACAATATATCATAAACTTTCATTAATTTAAATAATAAGAAAGTAATTAACTAGATTCAACACTGTCTGTGAACCAAATGGAATGATCTTTCTTAATGATCCCAAAAGTGCTATGACACCTTGTGCTGCATAAGATTCATCCAGACGGTCATCGTGTGAGCTGTATCTCTATACAGAATGATTGAATTATAGATATAAAAGGTTCTGGAAGGTAGACTGCCTCTCATTGACCAAATATGTGAGCCCTCTTGTCATAAAATGAGATATTCAGGATCAAAATCACAATCATTAGTATGTTAGAATCTAGTTGTTTAGGTTCAGCACAAAATGTTGTTTACTGTGTAATAAATGATTTTTTTCATCCAGGTGGATCAGTGTCTTCATTCATCATCTGTGTGTGAGGGCTCTCATGGCTGATAGCTGCATGTACCCACGGGCACTTAAAGCTCATGGCCTAAATCGTAACCGCAAATTAAACCACTATAGCCTTTATTCTTCTACTAAGTCATTGGATTTTATGGCTGTTACCTCCCACTATCTCAGTATTTTAACCTCAAGTATAGCAACATAAGCTTGTTCAGAAATTTTTAATCTCCAATCCATCACCAACATCAGTGGGAAGCTGGTGCTTCAGCCAATGATACTTCAGAAACAGTCTTTCTTACAAAAGATCACTGGGTAGGAAAGTACAGTTCAGCACAAGATGAAATAAGTAGCCCAAGGTCACACAGTAAGATGACTGTGAAGTCTGACAAAGATCTCCTGATAAATAGGTTCAGTTTAGCTTCCAGCCTTGGACACCTGTCTCTCAGACTGCTTCATCTTATATTAATAATTTCAGCTCACATATGTCTCTTCATCAGCAAATCAGTGGATCCTTCCACTCAACCATAGAAATTTGGATCATTCTTTCTCATTCTTCCCTTAGCAAAACTTTTCTAATTCCTCTCTGACAAGGGTAGCACTGTTCCTGAGTTGGATGAGGTTGGCACTGTGGTCTAGCACATCTTTGTTTTAAGTCTGCTCATGTCTGATCCTGGAAGAATCACTCCAGCCCTTTCTGAAAGCCATTGCAGGCATGGCTGGACAATAATCTATATATGAATACCTGCTTCAAGTTCACTTGGTATTAGGAACTGGACAGAAGTATGGAAAGATTTTGTTTGGAAAAACGTGTGAGCTATGCTGAGGAAAAAAGGGAAGAAACACAAAGCCAACTTGTGTCCTCTTCAAGATGTGTTTATCACTGAAGGAGGCAGCAGAGAGAGTCAGTGCAAACCAGATTTTACTCTAGTGTCCAAGGTGTGTGGTCCTATATCCTGACTTCTTAGGATTGGAGGTCCACTGTGTTAGAATCACCTGAAGTGCTTAAAAACTTCTAGACTCTACCCTACACATACTGAACTGGAATAAAAAAGGATAGATGGGTTGTCAGAATATGCATTCTTAACATGCTGCTTAGAAGCCTTCTTATGCATATGTAAAGTTAAGATTCACTCTCTTTTATACACCCATGTTCACGGCAGCATTATCCACAATAGCCAAAAGATAGAACAAATTCACCTGTGAATGGATAAAGAAAATGTGATACACATACCATAGAATAGTATTCAACCTTAAAAGAAAGGAAATTTTGAACAATGCTACAACATAGATGAACCTCGAGGACATTGTACTAAGTGTAATAAGCCAGACACAAAAAGACAACTACTGTACGGTTCTACTTACAAGAGGTACTTAGAGTATTTATATTCACAGAGACAGAAAGTAGAATGGTGGTTGCCAGAGGCTGGAGGGAAAGGAGAGATGGGGATTTGTTGTTTAATGGGTATAGAATTTAAGCTCTGTAAGATGAAAAGAGTTCTAGAGAGTGGTTGCACAAAAATGTGAATATACAGCCGGGCTCGGTGGCTCAGCCTGTAATCCCGCGCCTTGGGAGGCTGAGGTGAGTGGATTGCCTGAGCCGGCGGTTTCGAGACCCGCCTGGGCAAGCGAGACCTCATCTCTACAATAAATCAAAAAATTAGCTGGGCATGGTAGCGCGCGCCTGGAGTTCCAGCTACTTGGAAGGCTGAGGCGGGAGGATCGCCGGAGCCCAGCAGGTCGAGGCTGCGGTGGGCGGGAGCGGCCACTGCACTCCAGTCTGGGCGACAGAGTGAGACTCCAACTCAAAAAAAAAAAAAAATGTGAATATACTTAGCATTACTGAACCATAGCTCATTAGTTAAGAAGGTAAATTCTATGTTATGTATATTTTACCACAATTTATAAAAAAAAAGATTTACTATCTTCCTACACTACTAGAAAGAATTTTAAATGATGCAACCTCTTTGAAAAACAGTCTGGCAGCTCCTTATTTAACCACATAGTTACCATATGACCCAACAATTCTACTGCTAGATTCATACCCAAGACAAATGAAAATATATATCCACATAAAACCTTGTGCACAAATGCTTACCGCAGTGGTAGTATAATAGCCAAAATGCAGAAACAGTCTAAATATTTATCAACTGATGAATGGATAAATAAAAGGTGGTGATTCCATATATTGGGATATTATGCAGTCATACAAAGTAATGAAGTATTGATACATGCTACACCATGGATGAGTCTTGAAAATAGTATGCTAAGTGAAAGACGTCAGACACAAAAGACCATGTATGATTGCATTTATATGAAATGTCTAGAATAGGTAAATCAGAGACAGAAAGTGGATTAGTGGTTACCTAGGACTGGGGTAGGGAATGAGAGGAGAAGGGCAGTGAATGCTAATGGGCATGGGACTTCTTTCTTGGGTTGCGAGAGTATTTCAAAATTGATTGTGTTGAAGGTTGCACAGCTCTGTGGACATTCTAAAAACCGCTGAAGTGTACTTTATAAATAAGTGAATTGTATGGTGTATGAATTATATCTCAATAAAGCTGTTTTTTTAAAAAGAAGCACATCAGTGTCCTAAATGAAAGAGAGTGTATATTTCCCTTAGAGATCTCTCCAGGAGGAAATCCCATGGTCAAAATCATTCTAGTGATTGACAAAATCCTCTACCAGAAATAGTCTCCCAGTGCCCAACAAGAACCCTTCCTACAAGTGTTTAAATCCAATCCTTTTTGCTCTGGCCTCAGTGGAGATGAAATGCCACTGGGAAGGCATTATAATACCTACTGATAAACGGGAAGAAAATGAACCCACACTGCCTGGCTGTGGCACTCTCCTGTCCATTTTGCTCCTGTACGACCCTTAGAGTAAAGGAAGCCTCAGAGAAGTCTGGCACCTTTTCAGACTGAGACCCACAGGGCAGCAAGCCTGGCCGTTAGGCCTAAAGCGTGCTGCTCACTGAGGTGGCAAGCGCCAGGCTGTCACTCTGGCGCTTGAAGAGTACTGACATGTCACACCACCCCACAGAGACTCCATTCTACTTGTGATCACACTGTGTTAATGGTAATAATCACAATTCCATTACTAAGCATTTAATCTCCATTCTTTGCCCTGTTCTCCAGTGCACTGATAGAATCCTACAGGCAACAATTGATTCATTCTCACACATCAATAGCTATACCATGTTGTGAAATGCCATTTGTTTTCATAAGATGGTCTGCAGAATTGTTGTTACAGCCCCCCCCCCCCACCCTCCAGGAAACTTCTACACACTATTTGGGGCACTCTGATCTTTTAAACTTTACTTTGAAAGAAAAATGTATGTACTATATTTGGACTTTTACTTTGGGGATCTGGATCCTTCTGTGGAAGTTAGGGTTTTGGTGGTCTGGCCTTTCCAGCTCCCTTAGGTAATTTGTTAGGCTGTTAATTTGTTCTCTCTCTGTTTTCTTGAGTTGTGTTTGTAGAGATATAAATTCCCCTCTCAGTACTGTTTTCATGGCATTTGGTAAGATGTTTCTTCATTTTCACTTGTTTCCAGGTATATTTTGATCTGTTTTGATGTCATCATTGACCCAGGAGTTGTTTAGCATAATGCTTGTTTTTGTTTTCAATCTGAAGTTGAATTTATGGATGTGAAACCCACACAGAGGGCTGACTACTATATATGTGTATGAGTAAGTGTATGAATTTATCCACATCATTTTGGAAAATTAGTCCTACCAGAGTTAGTAAAATAGGAAAAATCCTCATTTTTTTGGTCATTTGATAGCCCTGTCCATATCATTTGGTGTATAGCTATGGTAAAAGTAAGCTTCTAAATTCCTGTGTAGACAGTTCATCGTATTTGCTGTCTTCTGCTTTTCTTTCTCTGCCTCCCCTGTTCTCTTTCTTCTGAAAACTGTGGGTTGCCAGAACTTGTATTGAAGGTTGATGATCTAAGACATTAAAGAGCCAAACAAATCCATTAATATACCATTCTTTCATATACAGTACTCCAAAGCATGGTTGGTGGTGACAATGAATAGTTTTGTGTTAAAGAATATGAACATTTATTTACTTATCAAACCTTTTACCATTACCATGGTAAATCTGGTATAGACATTGTAAGAGGGAGTTCTTAGTCCTTAAAAAGCTCAGTCTAGTAGAGATAACATTCTAAGGACCTGATTAAGTTAGCCTACTTGCCAGAGACATACTATTTCCCTAGCCAAGTATACTATCTGGTAGAGATAACCAATGGTTCTATATAGTACTTGATAATAGAGGTTGAGAGAGGGCAAATGGGGAAGGGGGTTGCAGGGAGAGAGAGAGAGAGAGAGAGAGGATTACTTGATGATGTGGTCATGAATTTCCCTTGAGTATTCTGCCATGATAAACAGTTTTCATATACAAGATCCATGTTCCTGGGTATCTGTGAGGGATTGGTTCCAGGACCTCCATCAGGTACCAAAATGGGCAGATGCTCAATGCTGGATATAAAATAGTGCAGTCTATATTTATATAACCTATGTATTTCTTCCCATATACTTTAAATCCTCTCTAGATTACTTATAATACCTCATGTAATATAAATGCTATGTAAATTGTTGTTATACCATGTTGCTTAGGGAATAATGACAGGAAGCAAGTCTGTAGATGTTTAGTAGAGATACAATTTGTTTTTAGAATATTTTCAATCCATTTCGTTGATGCAGAATATTTTCAATCCATTTAGTTGATGCAGTTGTACTTCCACAGATATGGAAGGACAACTGTATTTCATCTAGTTTTAGTGTAAAAACTAGACACTAGTTTTTAGTTGACTCACCCTGGGTTATACTTTTATAGTTCCTCCTGCTTCCTTCCTTTGGTGGATGAAGGAAGTACTTTCTATGTTTGAGACTGGGAGTGGGCCATTAGTTAACTCAGTAAATGACCACTCCATCTTGAGTCTACCCTTTCTCCCGAATGTATCACATCTGGTGAGCATTTCCATCAGAATATACACAGGGTGATAGAAATGTTGATATCCTGTTAGGGGTATGTTAGGGGGTGTGCATTTGTCAGAATTTATCAAACTGTATGGTAAACATCTGTGCATTTCTCTCTCTGTAAATTACCACTGAATTCACATACACTTTATACTCTGTTAATATTTATAGTAAGATACTTTCTACCTATATGTATATTTTCTAAATGTGTACTCACATATACATAGCCAGGGTCCAATCACCACCCCCACTCCTTTCACCTTGACCTGAGCCACCAATAAGACACCTCTCATCTGAGTTATTGGTATAATTTTCTAACTGTTCTTGCTTCTACTTTTATTACCCCTACAGTGTGTTCTTAGAAGCAATACTTTTAAAAACAGAAGTCAGATTGTGTCATTCCTTGCCTCAGAGCTTCCAGCAGAAGTTCTTCCAAAGTCAAAGCCTTGCCGTAGCCTATAAAGCCCTGGATCCCACTACTCACCACCCCCAAAACGTCCTGTCTGCCTCTGGTCACATTCTCTAATCACCCCCTGGCTCATTGCCTTCCAGCCCACTGACCTCAAATGTCAAATACACCAAGTGCTTCCTCCTCAAGTCCTTTGCACTTGCTGTTGTTTCTACCTGGAAGTTCTTCCTAGATACTCACATGACTTTCTCTCCTCCCCTCTTTCAGGACTTTGATCAATATCACTTTGTCAATGGAGCCTTCCCTGATCAGCATATCAAAAATTGTAACTGCCTGTCATTCCTTTTCTATACAAAGAACTGGCACAATATCTGATTAGGAGCATGAGCTTTAACAGATTGTCTGATTTCACATCCTGTTTCTAGCTGTGTGACTTGGTACCTTCTATGTGCCTCAGTTTTATTGTCAGTGAAGTGGGATGAATAATGTTGTGAGAATTCAATGAGTTAATATATGAAAAGCACTGAACACAGCTCCCAGTACATAGTCAGCTGTTATCTTTAACCCTCCTCCTTTCTTTATTGATTTACCCATAGCATTTATCACCTGCTCATCTGCTATATATTTAAATGATTTATTTTTGGGCCATTAGAATGTATGCTCCATTAGAGCAACAACTTTTAATTTTTTCCCTCCTCTTTTTTTTTCACTGACAAACCTTCATCACTTAGAACGTGCCTGATTTGTGATAGGTACCCAGTAAATATTGTTCACCCAGTGGGTGAGCTAGAGAGGGGTCTGTGCACTTTCAGGAGGCTGTGAGATAAGACAGGCTAGGGAAGAGGCTGGAAACTTTCTGCAAAGGTCCATATTGTAAGCCTTTGTGGGTTCCAAGTACTCGACTCTGCTGTTATAGAATGAAAGCCACCACATGTGATATGTAGGTGAGTATGATTGTGTTCCGAAGGCCCGCAGGCTGTGGTTTGTCAACCCCTGACTTGGGGAATAATTTTTGACCTTTCTTTACTGAATTTACTCCTCCCTTCAGCCCATTCCTCACTGCAGCAATTAGGGCTCTTCACTCAGAACTGAAATAGAAATAACTTGAAAAGTGTTATATCACTCATTATTACTTGGTTCAGCATTCATTAATTGTACAAAGTTTCCACATGTCCTCGAATGGTTTAGTAGCAAATAGCAACGTTAAGAATATATTTTATACTCTCAACTGTAGAATTTCAGGACTGTCGTTTTTATTTTTCTTCTCCAGCAGCCGAAAACACATCTGTACTGATGATTCTGGCCAGAAGCACATATGCTGTAAAGGAACAAGGAATGCCGGCATTCCGCTTACTCTATGGCCAGGAGTGTGACTTACACCAATTGAAATAGAAACCAACAGAAATTACCTACAAGGCAAACTGTTTAGTTTTTAAATTATGTATAAAAACTTACTCCTCCACAAAACTGTACCCTAACCCACAGTTTTTAACCACTCTTCCCAATCAATTTGGTATGTGGCAAGATTCTTCCAGTTAATACAGTGAGTTTTTTACCCTGTTGTATGAATGACAAGCTATGAAATTTTAACACAAAATATATAGGTTGTATTGCCATCATTAGAGTGGCTTAGAAAGTAGACTCATTTTGCTGCTGTGATGCATTGCAATTAGACATACATATAAGTAGTTCAAGTATGTGACTAGTGGATGTCAATTTTATGCAACCAGAAATGGTCTGTGGCACCCCTTCTGAATTTAGCAGTACATCATCATCACCAGAGCGAACAGTTTTCCACTTGTCCTTTAATGATGTCCATCATTTTGTATGTGTGGAAAGAGAACAAACCTGCACCTTCCTCCCCAGCTGCTGGGATTTTCTCACTCCCTGAGTTGCCTCCGTCCAGGCTGCAGTTTCCAAAGCACTCCCTACCTACTCCGGAGACATCTGGCCAGTGTCCTCCAGAACACAGCCTCTCAAACCACCTCTGGGGAAGGACCAGTTGTTTTTTCATCATGGACTGATGAATTTTGTAAAATTCAGTTAACAAATAAGATAAAATTGAGTTGCCAGCAATATTGTCACATCCTCAGGCAACTCAGCAAGGTCAAGTTGCTATGCCATTTTCTAAGTGCTTATTCTCTTTCCTGTGCATATCTCCTAGTAGACCAGTCTCAGTTTGTGAACCAGCTCTAGTCTACAGACCACATTATAAGCAGCACTACTTTATAGCAGTGTTTCCTAAATGTTTTTAACCCAGTATGAAGTCTACTTTCTTATATCGTGATATAAAACACATGTGTATGCATAAACACCACACATGCACACATGTGCACACACACTCTGAAACCACTGGAATGTCAGCCACCTAAAGGCAGAGCTTAGCTTTTCTTAGTCTGTCTTTTTTGCTGTTCTACCTGGCACATGGTAGGCCCTCAAAACAGTATTTGTTGCAGGTGTGTGCGTGTGTATGTATGTAACTAAATCAAAATGCTCACAAAATAACACTTGACCTTTACTCCTGGTGTATTACTCTTTTGTTTCCTATTTTATTAAAATAAATGCTAATTTCAGTCTACTAATTCTATTTTACTACCTTCTGATCTTAGGAGTCGTGACCTATGGTTTATAAAAACATCGCTTTAGAGGGCATTTGTATGTAGGAACTTGAGATTCTTTTGTTCTCCTTTAGAACTTCTAGCAGCCACAACCCATTCCTGTCTTCCTTAGGGTGCATGTCTCCCACGTACCCCAGAGCTGCTTACCCCTGGGCAGCAGTCCAAGCAGCCAGTGTAGGCTAGGTTGGTGAGCATGAGTAGTGAAATAGGAAACAGTTGAGTCTCAAGGTTCTTAAGAGCAAAATCAAGAGAAGAGTGGGATTAGAGTTAGAGCGGATGGAACCTGTTGAAACAGGCTTCTGATACTCCTCCATCGTATTTGGAACTAAGTTTGCATACTCTTAGGAATAATGTCATTCTAAAGCAGCACAATAAATTTGGTTCACCTGCATCTTGAAGAGCGTAATATTTTACTTTGTAAGACTGGGTAGCAAGGCTGATAGCAGCGATCACGTTTATCCAAGTTTGTCTTAAAAGTTCAAGTCAGGACCAGGCGTGACTCATGCCTGTAATTCCAGCACTTTGGGAGGCCAAGTTGGGAGGATTGTGGGAGGCCCAGGTGGGAGGATCACTTGAGGACAGGAGTTCAAGACCAGCCTGGGCAACGTAGCGAGATCTCATCCCTACAAAAAATTGAAAGAAAAAGTTAAGGTCAGGACATAGGTTTCTGACTTATGCGGTTAGGATGAAGGTATTACTATTAGCCAACACAGGGAATACAGGAGCTAAATAGTTATGACAGCAGAGTGTGTGTGTTTAAGGAGTGGCGTGGCATGATGCCACAAGCATTTGGTGTCCACCATACTAGATACTAGGAAGCAGAGATCAGAAACACAGTGTGCTTTCAAGGAGCTCACAGCCTAGTCCAGGAGATGGCACCGTGCAATCAGCATTCTCATAGAGGCATGCCAGGATGCTGTGAGAGAGGCGGGGTCAGCCTGGCCTTGGGAGAAAGGATGCCTGAGCCCTCTTGAAAGCGTGTGTCCCAGGACATAGAGAAGGGTTGTCCAAGCAGGAGAAGAGCAGCACATGTGCTGGCACAGAGGTAAGAGACCCAGGGACAGACAGGGATGGGTGTCCTGTAGGTAGTTTATAATTTGGATTAGAAGCTTGTAAGAGAGGTCATGGTGTAATAGCTGTTCAGTAAATACCTGCTGAATGAATGAAAGGCGTACTTGAGAACATCTTGGGTTTTGGACTCAAATCTCACTTGTTGAGTGACCTTGGATGAATTAATAACTTCTCCATGTAGTCATAATAATAGCCAATAAGAGTAGATACAGAGAAATGGGGTATTCTTTTGACTTATCACAAGATCTTCAAATTTACTGCCATTTGGTACACATCAGTTTTTCAATAGCAGCAATGTCCTTTTGTTTAAGAAGTAAACAATCTTGGCTTATCATGTGAACCTTTTCATCAGCTCTATTCTGGTTATCATTCCTTAAATATTAACAGCAGAGAGCCGGAAGGCTCTTTTCCTTGTCCCTTGTCCTTTTTACCTGGCTGCCTCATTTATGTGAATTCTTACTAACTTTGCCTCTTTGTATTTTGTGGCATTTCATTTTAGTGAACAAGAGAAGTAACTTTTACTGATGATCCATCATTCATACTCCCTATTTTGTGCTCTGCCTTACAATTCTTTATCTGTGAGAGGCTGTTTCACTTTCTGAATGTGTTTGTGTTTGTGCGGGTGGTTAAAATAACAAGTATTTTATTATTTTGTTTGTAAATATTTGGTGAGCTCTTTGCATGCTTGAGGTTATGATAGAAAAATAAAATATCTAAGACAATATGTGTCATGGTCAAAGGTGTACGAAAATTCTGTAGTTTAAATATATGGGTTAAAAATTAAATATTTTTAATGGATAACTTCAAATATATTTTTTAATGTAGATAAAATGGTATAATGTATCCCCACATATCTTCCACTACTCATCTTCAACAACTGTCAACTCACTTAGTTATTTTTGGAGTCTCACTCTGTCACTCAGGCTGGAGTGCAGTGGCATGCTCACGGCCACCGCAGCCTCGACCTACTGGGCTCAGGTGATCCTTCCGCCTTAGCCTTCTAACTGGCTGGAACCACAGTTGTGTGCCACCACACCTAGCTAATTTGTTTTTCATTTATTGTAGAGTTGAGCCTGGTTGCCCAGGCTGGTCTTGAACCCCTGGGTAAAGGCAATCCTCTCGCCTCCACCTCCCAAAGTGCTGGGATTACAGGCGTGAGCCACCATGCCCGGCCTGTGTCCTTATTTTTTAAAGATGAATAGCAAAATATTTATGGATAAAATGACCCGACATCTGAATTTTGTCTTAAAATAAGAGGAGCCTGAGCATATAGCAAGACCCCATGTCCACAAAAATATATATATATATTTTAAAAATTAACCAGGCATAGTGGGGTACCTGCAGTTCCAGCTGCTCAGGAGGCTGAGGTAGGAGGATTGCTTGAGCTCAGAAGGTGGAGGCTGCAGTGAACTGTGATCACGCCACTGCACTCCAGCCTGGGTGACAGAGCAAGCACAGGACTCAAACAAAAAAAAAAAAAAAATAGGCCGGGCGTGGTGGTTCACACCTGTAATCCAGGCACTTTGGGAGACCGAGATGAGGGGATTGCCTGAGCCCAGGGGTTCGAGACCAGCCTGGGCAACTTGGCGAGACCTCGTCTCTACAATAAATCAAAAACTTAGCCAGGTGTGGTGGTACACGACTATAGTTCCAGCTACTTGGAAGGCTGAGGCAGAAGGATCTCCTGAGCCCAGCAGGTCGAGACTGTGGTGGCCGTGACCGTGCACTGTATTCTAGCCTGGGCGACAGAGTGAGACTCCTAATCAAAAAAAAGTAAGGTTGCAAAAAAGATCATTACAATAGCATTATCAGTAACTTTAGAATTGCAGTTATTTAGTAGTTATTTCTGAATATAAAATAGTGTTTAAATTTCCAATTATATCATCAGTAGTATACTTAGTTTATATTTTGACCTATTTTTAAAATATGTGATGTAACTAGGCACCATAGTCCCAGTTACTTGGGAAGTTGAGGTGGGAGGACTGCTTGAGCCCAGGAGTTTGAGCCCATTCTGGGCAACATTGTGAGACCCCATTTCTAAAAATAACAACAAAAAAATTGTGTGTTGTAACATCAGATATCACCTCTGCTGCCAACACCCCCAGTTTTTCTGTTTTCAACACTCCCTCTGTCCCAACCTTCACTTCTTCCCATGTTGCCCTTTCCAAGTGGTTCTGAATTAATTTTCTAGGGATGCTAGAGCAGATTGGAGGTGAGAAACCGTGAGCAGGAAAGAAAGCGTGTGATGACAGATACAGAGCAGAGAACCAGAAAACAAGGAGGGTTGTGTGTAAGAATCTCTAAAATATTGCAGACATAAGGGCTTCATAGTTGAGGCTTAAAAATAGAGCTTTTTTGAGTTAAAACCTGAATTACTTCTTCTAAGCTGTTATTTTTGGATCGAAAGTAAGAGGAATTCTTGTTTTCCTTGGTAGCCAGTTCCCACCTCATCTGGGTGGGGATTGTTGTCCCAAGGAGGAAAGACAGGCCTCTTGTGTGTTAGTAAAGTGATTGAATGTACCTCAGAACCACCTGGAGGGCTTGTAAAAACAGATTGCTGGGTCCCTCCTCTAGAGCTTCTGATTTAGTAGGGTCTAGGGTGGGGTCCAAGGATTTGCATTTCTAACTAGCTGGAACATAATGCTTCTGCATGTCTTCCCAAAACACTGACCTCCTAGTCCCTTCTCCTTTTTGAACTTTACGTTTTTTGTTTTTGTTTTTTTTTTGAGTTGAAGTCTCACTCTGTCACCCAGACTGGAGTGCAGTGGCCGCTGCAGCCTCTACTTGCTGGGCTCCAGCGATCCTTCCGCCTCAGCCTTCCAAATAGCTGGACCTACAGGCATGTGCTACCACACCCGGCTAATTTTTTGATTTATTGTAGAGATGAGTTCTCACCAAGTTGCCCAGGAGGGTCTTGAACCCTTGGGCTCAGGCAGTTCACTCACCTCAGCCTCCCAAAGCGCGGGATTACAGGCTGAGCCACCGAGCCCGGCTTGGACTTCACGTTTTTAAGACAGCTTCTCTTTGCTAAGAGTATACTGCTGCACAGATTGGAAATCAATGTATAATTTGATTACCCTTCCTAACAGCTTCTTGGCAGGAAAAGAAAAAAAAAAAACTTGTGAGAATGTGTAATTTGTGTGAAAATGTATTCTATTTTCACAGTGACCACAGAAGAATGTGGCGTTCCACCAGCCTAGTTGAATGTATGTCAACATTTTCTCTTCCTCTGAAGGGGATTTCTTTTAAGTATCTTAATCTCAGTAAATGATATCTGTCTTGGACAAGAGGTTCAAGGTTCAAGCATTTTGCTTAAGGAGAGCTGAGAAAGCTAGAACAAATGTTATTCTTGCATAAGTTTAGAACAAACTTGCTAACTTTCTTGCAGCCTTTCTTCTTCACAAAAAGATTGGGCAGCCAGCCTGTCCTAAAACATCAGTTAGTCAGCAACCCTGTAAAAAATGGTGGTGTCTTGCCAATGCTATAGCTACCACACCCATGACTGGAACTTTCCCTGATATTTTACCCCATTCAGATCTGCTCTAAATGGATCCTGACCAAACTTGAAATACACCCTAAACATACTTCTACTGGGTCTTTCTGGGAGGGCAGGGAGGCTTACTATAATACATGACTGTTATCCCCAAGAGGTTGCTTTTCTAACACTTTCCTAAATTTACTTTTATTAAGCCATTGGAGTAGGAAAGCCTTGCCTGAGGACTCTTGCAAACAGAGCTGCATTTCACTGTTCTCATCACCCAGCACATATGGGGCTTCTCCAGTTTGGGCTATGATTTGAATGCAGGCACCACCCTTTTGCTGTAGTTCCTGGTACCTTTCCTTTAACAAGTCATTCAAAGAAGTAGACATTAGCCATTTAGAATCCAAAAATAGCCAGGCGTGGTGGCTCAAGCCTGTAATCCCAGCACTTTGGGAGGCCAAAGCAAGAGGATTGCCAGAGCTCAGGGGTTCGAGAGCTGCCTGGACAACTTGGTGAGACCTTGTCTCCACACTAAATCAAAAAATAAGCTGGGCGTGGTAGTGCATGCCTGTATTTCCAGCAGCTTGGAAGGCTGAGGTGGAAGAATCGCCTGAGCCCAACAGGTCGAAATTGCAGTAGTCATGAGTGTGTCGCTGTGCTCCAACCTGGGCAACAGAGTGAGACTCCAACGCAAAAAAAAAAAAAAAAAAAAAAAAAATACCAAAAAAAGTTTGCTACCTTGTGAGAATTCGTGGATGGTGAAGTTTTAATTTTCTAAATGGTTTTGTTCACCCAAAGAACCAAATTATAATCAGCAGGTTTCTGGGTAAGCAAAGAATAAGAACAAAGGGAGGTGGATATCCTGAGTCTTTTATTTTGGATTGTTTGTTATTCTTGATTTGCGACATGTTATCATCATAGGTCCATATATGTCCTACTTATATGTATCCATTTATTTAGTTAGTTCATTTTTTAAATGATGCATTTATAATTTCTAACCATCATCTTCATTCCTGATTCTTCAAGTACAAAAGATTTATTTGGAAAGTAATTCTAGGAAAGGTTGTAGAAGAAATGTAGGAAGGAAAACAAAAAGAACTGATACATGATGTGTTATCAAACAAGTTACCACTCTGAGTGGAGCTTTATCTTCTGGGTAATTCTGGAAACCAATGTAGATGACATTAATCAGAGTTAGCCCTTTCTAAGGGGAAAATGTGCTGGAGGACTGGGAATTGATGACTGGTCCCGAAGGACGTTAATTCCCTGGCATTTCCAGACTACCACGCGATGTGGGAGGGCTCTGAAATCTCAGGCAGTTCAAAGTGGGGCGGCACGCATGGAAATAGGGATGGGCTCCCATAGCATCTGCCTCAGTCAGCAAGAGCAGTGCTATGGATACGTATGTTTTAAAGGAATTCCTGATTAAAGAGGCTTTACATGAATTTTATGCTTTCAATGTTGAGCAACCAACTGATGGTTCTTTCCTAGTTGAAATAAAGAACTTAGATGGGATTGACACTGAGATTCTTAATGTCTGACAAGCTTTAAAGACCATTGCTTAGTTTGATGAGCTTTGACAAATGTATAAACTTGTATACCAATACCCCAATTAAGACAGTGAACAGAAATGCCTCTAGTGTCTCCTTCAATTACTCACTATTTTCAAGTCATTTTTGCTCTACTTTCTATCATAGATTACCTGTTCTTAAAGTTCATATTAAAAGGAATCATACAATACTTGTTCCTTTGTGTCTGGCTTCTTTTGTTCAACATAATGTTGCATGTATTATTTGCTCAGTCTTTTTACTGTAGAATTATATTCTGTTGTATTACGATAATATTTCATTATATTAATTATGTAAGGAAGCCCAGAGAATCTTCCTCTCAGAAATGTTTTTTGAGGTTATAGGAAAGTCTTTTTTAGAGATCATGGATGGGGTTTTCTGAAGCCTTTTTATTTAGCCTTTCATTTTTAAAAGTACTTTGATCTAGCCATGAAAATTAGCATAGCTTTATCAACCCAGATGCCTGCTAAATTGGGCTGCTGCTAAAATAGCTCAAGCCATGGGTGAGGCAGAATTTTAATAAATATGAGCGTTCTATTCTTAGTATTAGTACTTTCCCGTTTCAGGTTGCGGTTTTTATTCTTCTGTGTAGTTCTTTTAAACCCATTTGAAATTTTTTGAAACATATTTCGTGGCCTTGCATATATGGCTTATCCTGGTGATAACATTTGGACTTGAAAATAATATGTATTCTGCATTTGAGTGTTTCCTTTTATAAATTGAATTAGGTCAAAATAGTTGATAATGTTGCTGAAATCTTCTGTGTTATTAGTTTTTTCCCTACTTTGTCTACCAATTCAAAAGAAGGTTGTAAAAGAGGAACAAATGATGGATGAGACAAACAGAAAAAAATGGCAGGATAGTAGACATAAATTCAGCCTTATCAACAATTATGTTAAATATAAGTGGACTCCATTTATATAATTCTTCCTTAATTCTGTCAGTTTTTGCTTCATGTTTTTCAAAGCTCTGTTATTAGTTGGAAAATCATCTGTGCTTGTTGTGACTTCCTGATGAATTAACTCTTTATCATGATAAAATATCTCTCTTTTCTTCAAGTAATACCTCTTTATTTATAGTTTTTTTCCTAATATTAATATGCCCATTCCTGCTTTCCTATGTACATGATCTCTCATTTTTCATCTTTTTACCATTTTTTAATATTTAAAGTACATTTCTATTAACAGCATATAATAAGGTCTTTTTAAAAAAATTAGTCTGACCATCTCTGACTTTTATTGTGTTTATTTCATTTATATTTAATATAATTATTTATGTGGTTCAATTTAAGTCTACCATCTTGGCTATTGATTTTCTGTCTTCCATCTATTCGTTGTTTCTTCATAACTGCTGTCTTCTGGATTTAATAAAATTGAGATTGTATTAATATTCAGTTTCATAAACTCAATTGGCTTTTTACTTATATCTCTATTTTATAGTTTTAGTGGATCACATTATATATTTCTAACTTATCACAGTCTACCGTGAATTATCATTCAACATCTTTGTGTATGATGTAAGAATTTTACCCCCTTCTGTCTTTTAAGCCAGTAAGTTTGCAGTTTTCCTCTCGAGTCCTAGCAACTCTGCATCACATGGGTTGGGGGTGTCCATAGTGGATAAGTCATCTACACTGTGGTTACTCTTCTCAAGAGCTGATTTCTCTCCAGTTTCTACCTGTTTTTGGCTATTCTCTAATCTCTTCAAAAAATGTTTTTATATTTTATTCATTGTTTTGAGTCATTGTTCATGGGACAGTTTGATAATATCTATTCCATCATTATTAGAACTGGCATTCTCATTTTGCTATTTTTAGTAATGTTATCCACACTTTTATACTGATTACCCAACTCAAAAACTTGGCAGTAACTGTGTTATCATTCTTTTCTTTTCTATTGTTATGTCGAATTTATATTATTTCTAAAATGTATGTATAATCAATACATAGTTATAATACACATCACTTAGTTCATATAGGTATACAAACCTAAATATATATATTAAATTGCTTTTAACTTTATTTATAAAGTCTTGCTGAATTTACTGGAGACTTACTTTTATTTACTATTATATTGTATAGATTTGTTCATACTACGCATTGTAGTTTGTTTTGACAACTTTAGTTGACAGCTAACTTTAGTTTGTTTTGACAACTGTGTAGTCATTCTATTGTGTGAATATACCACAGTTCATTCATCCCCTCTCATGCTGATGGACATTTGGGTTGTTTCCATATTTTTGTTCTTTTATAGAGTTCTTCCATGAACATTTGTGTATTGCCCTTAACTATATACCTTGGAGTAAATATTGCTGTATTGAAAGTAAATGTGAATGTGTAATTTTTGATGATGGCGCCCACTGTTATTCAAAGTGGTTAACACGTTTTTACATTCCCACCACCATTCTATAAGAGATTCTGTGAAGCCAGGTGTGGTGGTGTACACCTGTAGTCTCAGCTACTCTGGAGGCTGAGGTGGAAGGATCACGGGAGCCCAAGAGTATGAGGCCAGCTTGGACAACATAGAAAAACCTTGCCTCAGTAACAAAACAGAGGAACAAAAAATAAAGATTCTGTGAATCCACGTTTTCCATAAAGCTTGGTAGCGCCAAGTTTTTTTTCACTGATTGACTTGATATAAAACAGTATCACATTGTTTTAAGTTCCTTAATTCTTAATGATATTAAACATTTCCTCAAGTTTTTATTAGTTGAAAATATTCTTCTGCCAAATGTCTGTTCATGTCCTCACTCCTGCCATTTTTAATTGATTTGTGGGAATTATACACTTAGAATACCGCTGAACTAGACCATCTGTAATTGGACTACTTCTAACTTATTAGCGAGATTTTTGACCTCAGGATCTGTCACCACTCCCTGGCCACCTGTTTAATTTGCAAACCCCTCCAAACTGGACCCCAATCCTGTTCCATTTTTTTCCCTCTTAGCAGCTACCATCTTCACCTTATTCTACATGTACTTATGACTTGTGTGTCTCTTCCATACTAGTATATGTAGACTGCTACATGACACATACAGAGATTGAGAGTGTTCATAAGCTTTCATAGCAATTTAGCATTGTCATCATATTTTCATTAGATTGACCAAAGGATTGGTCTCCAATGAATTGGTAATTTTTGTAAAAACTGGTTCTTCATTACTTTGAAAAGCAATGGTCTAGGTTGACTCATACCTTTATGTCGTAGCATTTGAAAGTCTCATCGAATAGAACCGAAAAGAAATAGATAACCACCTATTGTATTTGAAAAAGTATTTATGCTCTGCACAAAATATAGTTGCCGACAGAGATGAATATTGCTTTTTCTAATTTAGTGAGATAGTGTTTTTCTAATGTGGGCATTACTTTGTTTTACTGGTATTTCCATGTTTACAGCTGAGCCTGGTATGTGTCTCTTTGTTGTATCTATACACATATATAAATGTATCTATATAAAATGCTATTTTTAAAATGAAAGAGAATGCACGACACTTAATTATATGAAATTCAGCTTAATCCTTTGTGCTCTCAATTTTCATGTTTTGAGTTTTTCAACCTGAAGTGTGGTTATTAAAGTTGTGCCCACTTCTTCAGCTGTGCACTGAGTGTAAAAATAAATTTTTTAGAATTACATAGGTTCATGATCCCTTGGTTTCTAGGTAACTGTATACACATACCTTGAGTATTCTGTAGTATTTCCACATCAAATAGTGATATTTTACACCTTCTGAATTGACTAAACTTCTAGAATATTCTTAGGTGAGCTACTATAAAATCAAAGTAATATTGTATAACCATTATATGGCATTTTGTTAGCATGAATACATAGTAGGAAACTGATCCAAGAAACTGATATCAGAACTGTAAATATATTTGTGAAAACAAAGTGGCAAGTGAGATCTGGCTGCTTGGAAACAGAGGGCAAAGGTTTCTGTTAAATAGCTTGCCCTTTATATTCTGGGTATTTGCTACACCACAGTATCTGCAGTGTAGCAAGAGCCTTATTGAGATCCGTTGGGAGTATCTACATGGGTGTGTAGCTTGGTACCTGAAATGCGTTGGTCAACGTTGAAAATCTCATGTTCTTGACTTTTCCTGTCTAAGACAAAATTGCTTACAAGCATAATCTCAATATATTTTTAAATAGGTGAAAGAATGAGTAGAAATGACACAATTTCAGCATAAACCTATTCTTCAGGTGAGATCAGATAACCAGAAATGTGATATGATAGTGAAAGTCAGACAGACCTAGGTTAAAAACTGGTCTTTGCTGAAGTTATCTGATGTGTTTCCATATAAAAATCAAACATCTTCAATCTTCATTTATAAAATAGAGATGGCATTAATAAAACAAACAACAGCAGATACTGGCGAGGATGTGGAGAAAAAGGAATGCTTCTACACTGCTGGTGGGAATGCAAACTAGTGTACCCTCTTTGGAAGACAGTGTGGTGATTTCTGAAAGAGCTAGAAATTGACCTTCCATATGACCCAGCAATCCCCCTATTGGGAATACTCAGAGGAACTCAAATCACTCTACAAAAAAGAAACCTGCACACGCATGTTTGTTGCAGCTCTATTCACAATAGCAAAAATATGGAACCAACCATGCTGCCCATTGAAGCTGGACTAGATAGAAAAAATGTGGCACATATACACAATGGAATACTGTGCAGCCATAAAGAAGGACAAACATATGGACTTTGCAGCAACGTGGATGGTTTTAGAATGGATCGTACTCGGTGATCTATCACAGAAACAAAGAACAAAGTACCATATGTTCTCATTAATAAGTGGACCTTGAACAAATATCATAATACTATAAGAAAGTGACTGGGAATAGTGGGAAACTGCCGGGGGGAGGGGATTGGCAGTTGAGGGAAACTGCCAGGGGAGGGAGGGGCACACTTCATCAACAAGGTACCCTGCAAAATGAATATTTGTATACCTAACCCTGAATTGTACCCCATATCTTTAACATTAAAAAAAATAATAAAATAGAAATGGATTTATCCATTTTATGGGGTTGTTCTGATGAAGGTTTATGAATAACTTATATAAATATGTAGTAACCATTGCAGACACTCAATACCTGATAGCTGTTGTTACATTATAAAATACCAGTGGGGGTAGGTATGTGTCTATATTTAGTATATATGTTAGTGAACTCTTTTCTTAAACTAATCTTAAGGTAAACCCTTATACAGATGTTTAAAAAAAGGGCAAAATTAAGAGGGCAGAGATTGGGTGTGACTGGTACGGGGAGAAGGAAGTCTCACCCAGCCAGCACCTCTCATGACCCTCAAGAAACTTTCACAGCCATTTTGATACCCTTCAGAGTCCTAGAACTCTAGAGTTCAGCTCAGAAACTATTTTACTGGGTTTTTAACACCTCAAGTGCGAGAATGGAATCCTCTTTATTAACTGATACAGGCATAGCATGTAGTCTTGCACTACAGTAGATGATTGACCACAGTTTGTTAAATTCTCTAGTTAATTCACCTCCACTATTTCTGAAGTTCTTTCTCCATATTTGACTGCTCAGTGGAGTTACAATTTGGAGCTGAATTAGCCAAGCCACTGGCAAGCCTGTGTCATTTAGAGGATGTAATGATAGCATCATTATTTTTTCAGATCTAGGTTGGAATTTACCTCTGAAAAATAAGAAAATGATGAGTGATGCAAGTGACATGTTGGCTGCAGCGCTGGAACAGATGGACGGTATCATAGCAGGTAATCTGCATCCTCTGAAAGATGGAATCATGACATTTACTCTGCTCCTTGACCTTTTCATTACAACTCTCTTATTGTGTTTTAACTTTCTTGTTTTCATTTATTGGCTCTCTGCAATGCCTTTTGGTTCACCATGGCTTCATTTTTATTCTTCCCCTTCTCCATTTTCTGCCAAAAGTATTCTCAAACTTTATGTTAAAATACCAAAAATTGGCCAGGTATGTTGGCTGACACCTATAATCCTAGAACTTTGGAGGCCAAGGTGTGAAGATTGCCTGAACCCGGGAGTTCAAGACCAGCTTAGGCAACATAGTGAGACCTTGTCTCTACAAAAAAATTTTAAAAATTAGCCCAGTGAAATGGTATGCACCTACTCATAGTCTCAACTACTTGGGAGGCTGAGCTGGGAGGATCACTTGAGCCCAGGAGGTCAAAGCTTCAGTGAGCCATGATCATGCCACTTCACTCCAGCCTGGGCAACAGAGTAAGACCTTGGCTCAAAAATAATAAAATATTAAAACTTCTAATTCCATCCTATGTTTCTGATCACAGATGAATAATCTGCATCTCCCGCAATTCTGATATAGGTGGTCTATGGATTGTATTTTGGGGAGCATGCTCTAACCAATATCCATGAATGTTATGATCTGTTCCCTTCACCGGTGACTCACATCATTTTTTTAAAGAGAAGAGGTCTCACAATGTTGCCTAAGCTGAAGTGCAGTAGCTATTCACCTGCATGATCATAGCTTACTATAGCCTCAAACTCCTGGGCTTGAGCGACCTTCCTGCCTCAACCTCCCAGGTACCTGGGATTACAGGCAGGCACTGTCACACCTGGCTTGTTCGCTTCTATTTGGTTCCCCAATTCTTTCCTAAGCTTCTGGTCTCTACCTCTGCCAACCAGATATCTCTCCTGAAGTGTCCTAAGGCATATCAGTGTCATCATTTAAAACACTGAGTTCATTATCTTTCCTCGAAGTTGCTCAGATGATCTCTTCATTTTATAACCCTCCATCTAGTTTCACCTAAGCCAGAAATTCCTGGTACTTTTGTCCCTCATGTTTCCTATTTAATCATATTCCATCAATTCTACCTCCTGTCAAATTCTACCTTTCTTTTTGATTCATTTCTAAAACCTATCCTGGGTCAGGCGTGGTAGTTCATGCCTTAATCCCAGCACTTTGGGAGACCGAGGCGGGAGACTTGCTTAAGCCCAGGAGTTTGAGACCAGCTTAGGCAACATAGTGAGGCCTTGTCTCTACAAAAAATAAAAAAAGTAGCTGAGCATGTTGTCACATGTCTGTAGTCCTAGCTATCCCAGAGGCTGAGGTGGAAGAATTGCCTGAGCCCGGGTGGTCAAGGCTGCAATGCAATGAGCTGTAATTGTGCCACTGCACTCCAGCCTGGAGTAGAGACTCTGACTCAAAAAAAGAAAGAAAGAAAGAAAGAAAAAGTCTGTCCCATCTCTGCTACCATTATCTTTATCTTGCTGTGGTCAAGTAACTTTCCCACTTGATGTCCCCTGGATGCTTGCTTTCCCGCTCTAGTCTATCCTTGAAACCACCAGAATTTCCTTCCTAAAACACTGTTCTTAAGATATTATTTCCTTTTCAGGAACCTTGAGCCATTCTCAGTAGGCCATCACATCCCTGTTTTCTCCCCATGGCAGAGGGGACTGACTAGTAGGTTTTCAGGAGTGGTGACTGCCTAAAGCCTCATGTCACTTTACAGCATTTTGTCTCAAGAGAAGTACTTTTATGTATTTAGGAACTCATTACAATGAGGACAGGATTGAATATGGGCTGTGGGGTGGGGTTGTCACTCATCCGATGGCAGGGTCACCATGCAGTTGAGCTCAACCCCTCCTGGATTCTGCTTGTCCCACCCTCCATGCCTTTCCCTCCCCACCCCTACACCCAGCTTATCTTCTCTGGTCATACATCAGACCCTATTCTGTTTCGTTGGTTCTAAGACTCCATGGGTATTGTCCTGCCCAAAAGATTCATTTTCTCCCAAGGTGATAGCATGCCAGTTTGTTAAATTTATATGTCCTCGAGACCTGACTTCAGTGTGACCTCCTTTGTACATTAAAGTACTGTATCCAGTTCTTATAATATCATTTTTAAAGGGTTCTTGGCAAACTAAAACTTATCTAGAGGTGTAAACTTGAAGGGAAAGAGTTTAACAACCAGATCTGGTAAGGAACTGGCTAAGTTTAACCTAGAAAAGTGTATTCTTGCTCAGGGCATGGAACATGCTTTCAAATACTAGTTGAAGGACTACTATGTTGAAAAGAGACTGGATTTATTCTGTCACAATTTCAAAAAATATAACTAGAACCAATCCTAAGCCCTTACCAGAGGTTCCAACCATATACTCTTAGAACAAGCCTATTGAGAGAAATGATATTTCTGGAATAGTGTTTTAAGGATTTATATTTTATATAGTCTACTATACTTGTGCATTTGTTTCTTAGACCTGGCAGGGCTTTCAACTAATGTCAGAATTGTGTAAGAAAAATAAAGATACCCCAGGTCCCACCTCAAACTAAATCAGTCAGAAGCTTTGTGTGTAGGTTGGACCTGGGTTTATATGTTTTCAAATTAACATTAGTGGTTCTCCAACTGAGGTAGTGAGGAGAAGAGGAGAAATGACTAAATGTTTGAACTTTTTCTAAATTCACACCTCTCCCCTATGCCTACCTTGTTTTATGAGGGGATTTAACAGGATGAGAGGGCTATCATGGGTACAAGAATTTTTAATAATATTGGGTACTTCTAATGCTTCAAACTGCTGGAACAGAAAACTGTAGCTACTTTGGATTTTAATACTTTTCTGTTCCTTCCTCCCCCACATACCTCAATTTATATTTTTCTGGGTTCTCATCTCAGCCTTATGGGGCTCCTAAGGGGATTGACTCTGAGGTTATGTGAATCATTTAGCACTGTGCCTAACGTATCAGTGGTGACCATTATTATAATTTGGCAGATCATGTGGTCCAGTATTAGGAAGCTCAGTGGAATGGACTAGCTGAAATGAAATTGATCAAGTCAAGATGGCCAACCAGGAAGAAAATTCACACATTGTTTTTTGGATGCCATTCAATTGTAGGACCTTCAGACTTATGAGGTGATAGCCTAAATATCATAGTTGTTGATTTTTTTTTCGAGTCAGGATCTCACTCTGTCGCCCAGGATGGAGTGCAGTGGCATGCTACCAGCTCACTGCAGCCTCAATCTCCTGGCTTGGATGATCATTCTACTTCAGCCTTACAAGTAGCTGGGACTACAGTGTGTTCACCACCACACCCAGATAATTTTTGAAAAATTTTTTGTGGAGACAAGGTTGCCCAGGCTAGTCTTAAACTCCTGGACCCAAGTGATCCTCTCGCCAGAGTGGATCAAATTAACATCAGTGATTCTTCAACTGAGGTAGTGGGGTGAGGAGGAGAAATGACTATAAATGTTTGGGGACTTTTTCTAAATTCATAACTCTCCCCTATGCCCTTGTTGTTTTATGAGGAAATTTAGCAGGATGAGGGGCTAACATGGGCACAATAATTTTTTATAATATTGGGTAATTCTAATGCTTCAAACTGCTGGAATAGAGCACTGTAGCTGGGAGTATGGGTGTGAGCCACTGCACCTGGCCAAAACCATTTTTTAAAGCTGATGTTAACAAGCATTTGATGCTAGGCAGCAAACAAAGTCATGGGAAAAATATTTATAACCATGTTCACATATGCATATACAAATGTACAAATGTAATTTATTCAACTTCAGAGATTAAGTTCTGGTAACTTAACTGGGAGCTTGCCCTCTTACCTTTGAAACTCTGCATTGCAATTTCCATCTCAGTGTGTAACTCCTTTTCAGGGATTTTGAGGACTTTATGGTCTTTAAAATTTGTATTTTTTGGAATGCATGACGCTACCTGACTGACCTGCCACCTTCTTAACTATCATTTTAGTGAGGCCAACACACCTGACACCAAAGCCCGCCATTGATATTTACCATCAATTATATTGTTTTTATTTTTATACCAGATGGCTATGACTTGGACAGATATACACAACTGAATATCTTTTTCCTGTTCCTGGTTTTGATTAGTCCTCACTGTGACTAGACTGGCTTACTACCTTCAGCTTTGGTGTTTTATCTCACATAAATCCCACTGCTCTCTCTGTGATTTTCTTTTTAACCTAGGTTCTAAGGCCCTGGAATATTCCAATGGGATCTTTGATTGCCAGTCTCCCACCTCTCCATTCATGGGGAGCTTGCGAGCTCTGCACCTCGTGGAAGACTTGCGTGGCTTGCTGGAGATGATGGAGACAGACGAGAAGGAGGGCTTGAGATGCCAGATCCCAGATTCAACAGCAGAAACGCTTGTTGAATGGCTTCAGAGTCATATGGTAGATATCTGCATGTTATACATTCTGTGCTGTGAATCTTTTGTTGTATGGTCTAAAATGTATGATGTAGAACAGCTGATCAGAACAAGAAAAAATTTTATAAGGCAGCAGGTTTGCTCTGATTTTATCCCCTCAGTGAACCCAATTCCCTTTTGACTTTAAGCATAACTTTTAATTTATTTATTTTAAAGATGTGGGGTACAAATAGGCATACAAATATTCATTATGCAGGTACCCTTGTTGATGAGGTATGCCCCTCCCTCCACTGGCAGTTTCCCTCAACTGCCAATCCCACCAACCCCCCTTCCCTAGCAGTTTCCCACTACTGCCAATTCCTTTCTTATAGTATTATGCTAATTCTTCAAAGTCCACTTATGAGTGAGAACATATGGTACTCTGTTCTTTGTTTCTGTGATGGATCACTGAGTATGATTGACTCTAAGTCCATCCAAGTTGCTGCGAAGTCCATGTTCGTCCTTCTTTATGGCTGCATAATATTCCATTGTGTATATGTACCACATTATTTTTGTCCAGTGCAGCTTTGATGGGCAGCATGGTTGGTTCCATATTTTTGCTATTGTGAATAGAGCTGCAACAAATATGTGTGTGCAGGTATCTTTTTTGTAGAAGACATATGTTTTAAAGAGATCTGGCAGTAGTAAAGCCTATACAGAAACTTTCTTTTATATGTGAGGCATATGTTCCAAGACCCCTAGGAGATGCTTAGAACCACAGATAGTACTGAACCTACTGAACCTTATATACACAGTCATGCATCACTTAATGACAGGGATATAGTATGAGAAATGTATCATCAGGTGATTTTTGTCATTATGTACACTTACACAAACCTAGATGGTATAACCTACTATACACGCAAGCAAGCTGTATAATATAACTTATGACTCTTAGGCTACAAACCACTACAGTTTGTTACTGTCCTGAATACTGTAGGCAGTTGCAACACAGTGGCATCTGTGCATCAAAACATATCTAAACATAAAAAGGAACAATAAATATATGGTATTATAATCGTATGGAACTGCCAGAGTGTATGTGGTCTGTATCGATCAGAATGTTATGTGGTGCATGACTGTACTATGGTTTTTCTTCTTCTGTATACAAACCTATGTTAAAGCTTAGTTATAAGTTAGGCACAGTAAGAGATGAACAACAATAACCAATAATAAAATAGAACAATTATAACCGCATACTGTAATAAAAGTTATGTGACTGTGGTCTCTATTCCTCTAAATGCTATAATTGTCTCAGACCACGGTTAACTGCCAGTAACTGACACTGGAAACAGTGAAAACACGTGGATAATGGAGGATTACTGTACTGAGTTCAGCATTGATTCTGCCGCTGTGCACCAACTCATTTCCAAAGCATCTCTTCCTTTCTTCTAAGACACAGCGCATCCCATCTTCCTGCATGCTGCCCAGGGGGTAGCTCTTTTTCCAGTAAAACAAACATTATTTTACAGATATCTAATGATGATTAGATTGGCTTGGATTAGCAAGCCAAGCCACTGATTCTTATCTATAAATATGAATAATCTGTTTTTACGTTTTCCAAAGACTAAACATAGCTACTGCCCGACGAATAGCCTACCACTCACACTAAGGAGTGAAATGCCAGGTTGGGATGGGAGTTAAGGATCAGTTATTGAATCTATTTTTACTGCTCCCCTTAATGTGTGGTAGGCATAGTGTATGCAGGGTGAGGAGATAAAGTCATTAACGTAGGCTGGATGCCCATCACCACGGACTTCCACTTTAGCACAGAAGAAAGTCATAAGTTTCAGGGCTGGGTTATCAGGGCAGTGTTAGATGAAAAAAAAAAAATAGCAGCAAGGCTGGTTCCGAGGGAGGGGATGGAGAGAATTGGGACAGAAAGACCCACAGACCTCACCCTCAGCCAGGAGGAGGGTGTCACATTCTATTATGTTTAATTAAGCGTAACTCTTCATTCAGTTTCTAAATTGTGACATTTAAAATTTTAAGCTAGATGTAAAACATTTTCATTTTGTCATAAAAAAGTGCCAATCTTTATATGATATAGAAATACCTCCCCCCAAGAACTCTGTAACTGTCCCTTTAATTAGGCACTCATTAATAAACCTATCTTGTTCTCAAATCCCCATGCACTTGGTACAGTAGTTCATTAGCACAGGAAGAGGCAATTTAGATTTCCTCAGATAATAGCATCTGCCGCTAATCAAATTAAGGCAGGATGTGCAAATGTATCTAAAGCCGGACAAGCTCATGTTGGGTGAGGTGGGGGGAGGGGGGGTCAGGACAAAAATGATTATCTTTAAAATTACAATCCTACATCCTCAGTATATAAGGCAATCTTGGTTTTAAGTGTCTTGCCTTATTTTCCCTATGACAAGATTTTTAGTGGTCAGAACCATTATGTTGATCTGTGGCTTGTCACATCTTCTCACCATATCCAAAAGCCATAGAAAGTCATTACCAATGAACTCTCCGAAATCCATTCATTCATTTATTCATACAATTAGTATTGATTAAGTTCTCATTCCATTGCCCTGTGCCAGACCTTGGGGAGATGGAAGGAGAAGAAAGACACAGGGAGGTCATTCTGAATTCTGCGTCCCTCAACATGAAGGCAGGTGAAACCATACACGTGGCCATCTCCAAATGATGCTGCAGCTACCACCACATGCATACATTCAGTTATTCATTCATTCACTCTTTGAGCAAATCCTATGAGCCAGCCACCACTGTGGACACTGGAGATACATCCATGAACCGACAGAGCATTCTCAAGGGAGATCAGCTGTCCACTACAAGGAAGTAAAGGTACCATAAAGACATTACAGCTAGTTCACACGATAGATTGAGAGGGCATAGGGCAACGAGGGTGCTATTTTAGTTAGAGTGGTCAGGAAAGGTCTCTGAGAAGGTGATATTTGAGCAGAGACCATAATCAAGTCAGGGAGTGAGCCACAAAATCTGAGAGCCACACAAAGATCAGCAGGAAGACCTTAACAGCTCAAGGCAAGAGCCCAAGCAAATGCAGTCTGGCTTTAGAGACACACTCTTACCCTGAGCTCAGGGAACCAAGGGGCTACATGCTGAAGTCAGTGAAGAACTGGGAGAGCACAGTGACCTAGGACCTCGGTAAAGGGAGTCATTCCAGATGGAAGTGGGAGTAATTGTGCCCCCAGTTGCCGAACATGTCAGTCAGATGAGCAAAGATAACTGACCTCAGGATGTGACATAATAAAGATTGTGGCCAACTGGCAAGGACAATCTTTGAGAGTGGTGAGGAATAAAACCTGATTGTTGTGGGTTGAAAAAAGGCTGAGACAAGTAAGCAGAGATGGCAAATATAGACAACTTTGTGGAGGAGTTTGGCTATTAAAAGGGGCAGAGAAGTGGGGCGATGGTTGAAAGGGATCACAGACCCCAGGGAGGGCATAGTTTTAAAGATGTGACCTGATATAGCATCCTCATTGATTCACGCTAATGGTTTGGGAAAGAGGGGGAGAGCCCATGGTAAAGTGAAAATGGTCATTGCAGGAGGTCAGTGTGGTCTAGTGGTGACATTTGTCTTAGACAAGTGCAAGATCACTTCATCTACACTGTAAAGAGGGAAGGCAGATAATATATTTAAAATGCAGCCAGGCGAGTAGAACAGATGTTGTCAAGGTGGCGTACATGGTTCTTCCACTGATTCTATTTTCTCAGGAGAATATGGAGTCAGATCTGCCTGAAGAGAGGGGGTATGAGAATTTGGAAGATGTGAGAGAACTGACTCTGGAAACGCAATAGGATACCCTGGCATTGCTGAGGT
The DNA here is from genome assembly GCA_963574415.1 of Tarsius wallacei. Classification (NCBI taxonomy): domain Eukaryota; kingdom Metazoa; phylum Chordata; class Mammalia; order Primates; family Tarsiidae; genus Tarsius; species Tarsius wallacei. The sequence goes on from CAUYQG010011175.1 coordinate 40,652, forward strand.
TTAACTTGGGAATTGTAGTCATCAATTTAAAGTGAGACCTGTCACCACTGTTGTATGGTTGTCTCCAGCCATGTTTAACTGCTGGGACACAGGGTTGAGGTTGAAAGTTGAGTTGTTTTCCCAAGCAATTAAGATGGAAGGAAGGAGAAGCAGGGTGATGAAGGAAATGTGCAAGGGAGTGATGACAGGGACGGAGAGTATCTAAACTGGGCCAGGAAGAAAGTGAGCACACTAGAGGTATAACAGAAAAGTGGAAAAGTCAATGGATTGGCAGACCCCATGATGTAAAAATGGGAGTATGAGAGGAAATGAACTGCAAACAGTTACCATGGTGATGGTTACCATGGTAATGGCTCCCTTCTAAAGAAGACTTCTTGGCATCTGGGTAGTAACACCGAGGCCTCTCATTGTCTTGTCCACATGCTAGAGCTGGTTGAAGATCAGGAACGAGACCAGGACAAATGGGTCCTAAGAAGTTACTGCATAATACAAGGAACCTCGACGGGTCAGCTTTGAATGACCTCCGCCAAGAATGGGGGATGGAAACTAAAATGGGTTGAACCAGAAATGATGAGGTAAATCTGGGGATGAGACGCTGGTCCAAATGGGAATCAAACGTGGATCCTGATTAGAAAGAGTGAAACCTGAAGTGAGTGGAAGTCAGAGAGGATGGAAGGAGCATACAGTATAGACAGAGGTTCAGAAAGAGTCTTCTGAGTTCACTATTGTCCTTGCTGGTTCCATGCTCACGGGTCTCTGTCCTTGGATCTCAAAGCACTCAGTGTGTCTTTTGACAGCAGTGAGGTGTTGCTGTCCCCTGGATGGGGAACAATATGAAGAATAGTGAAACAACGCCAGGTCAATCCCCCCTGAACAGGAGCCACATGGACTATATGCAGCTTGTAGGATAGTGATTGTTTTTGAGGGTTCAAATTACAAACAGTTCACATGGTCCACTCCTCCCCTAACTCAATATTTAAAGCTCAGTGAGATAGTCAAGGTGATTAAGAAAACTAAGAGCAGTTAGACATGTGGTGCTCTAGACCCAGCTCTGCAACAAAATAACTGAGTAATCATTTAACTTTGGTAGAGTCAATAACTACAAATGAACGTTGGGAGATGTTATGGCCTAGACAGTGTTTTCTAATATTAGTGTACATAGTAATTACCTGGTGACCTTGTTGAAGTACAGAAGCCTGAGCCTCATGATTCTGTTTGAGTGTGTCAGGAATAGGGTCCATGAACTTAATTTCTAACCAGATCCCAGATGACACTGGTGCTGCCAAACTCTGGACCACACTTTGAGTAGCAGTGGCTGAGGAGAAATGTTGGGGGAAAAAAAGAGTATTCAGAAACACAAGTGAGCCGGGCTCGGCGGCTCAGCCTGTAATCCCGCGCCTTGGGAGGCTGAGGTGAATGGATTGCCTGAGCCCACGGGTTCGAGACCCGCCTGAGCAACTTGGCAAGTCCTCATCTCTACAATAAATCAAAAAAAATCAGCCGGGTGTGGTAGTGCGCACCTCTAGTTCCAGCTACTGGAAGACTGAAGCGGAAGGATCGCCAGAGCCCAGCAGGTCGAGGCTGCGGTGGCCAGGAGCGGCCACTGCACTCCAGTCTGGGCGACGGAGTGAGACTCCAACTCAAAAAAAAAAAAAAAGAAACACAAGTGGCCAAAGGATACAAAAAGGAGAGAGGGAGGCTAACGATAAGGACCATGGGTTTCATAATCTATTTTGCAAGTTGGTCTTTGTGGGAAGGTAGCCCTTGTTTTGGAATTTAGGGCAAGGCTGCCCCACAAAGACCTTGCCTACTGTGGTGATAAGTTTGGACTGCTGCCTACTGGCAGTAATTTTTGAGAGAAGTGATGATGGATTAGAATAATGTTTTAGGAATATTATTTTGGCAGCAGTTTGCAGAAAGAGTGTTGGAGTCATCATAAGAGAGACCATCATGAAGGATATTACTCGCTGTGAAATGAGGGTATTATAAAAAGGCCTGGGACAGAGAGAGGGCAAGAGAAACAGGAAAATGAGGCTGAATCTGGAAAATGATGAAAAAGAACAATGGGACTGAATGACAGATTAGTTGTTTAGGCAAAAGTAGGGGAAGAGCCCACAATGACTTGGAGACTTATTCACCTTCTGAATCTTTTCTCCTTCTGTCAGGACTAGAAAAAGTTCACCAGAAATATCATTTCTTCTATTTGGGCATAAATGAAGTCTGATGGATTCTTATTTTGAAAAGAAGAATCACAGACAAGCATTAAGAACTTCATTTGTAAAGAACTTCTGGCTGATCAAATAAAAACATAACTTTCATTTAAAGCAAAAACCCTCAGATTACCAATGTGACAGTCAGGTCAATGTGAAAAATAACTTCTTACATGATTCCCCTATTGACAATCCCCATGACATATCTTTAGACATCAGAATTGAGAAAGTTGGAGATACGCTTGTTTGGTTGGGAGTCTGAAACAGACAAAAAGTACTCAAGGGTGACTCAGTTGTTTTTGGTTCTCTTGGGTTGCAGAGGGCTCTGTTCTGCTGTTTGGTTGTGTTTCTGTTTTCCTTTCTGGTGATGGCACTTGATGTGAATGATACCTCACACTGGTGCAAAAGGCATCTTTTCTTTGTTTTTCTCCAACATTCTTGTTCTGACTAAGGAGACAGTGAAGTTGAATGGAAAGACCCTGGAATGGGTCAAGAGTCCTTACTTGGAGACATGGCAAGTCCCGAGATGTGAGCTTGAGGCCTCTCATAACAGAGGAATTAGTTTCAAAGGCTTCCAGAGCTGACACAGAATGCACATAGAGCTAGAACTGTATGTTCTGTCACCGATATCTAAGTGGACAGCTTCTTTCCAAACATAGGCTTTTGTTCTGGAACACATCAACCGCATCAGGAACTGTATTTTAAAGGATGACTGAAGAATGTCAAAACCCTCCCCCCTCCTCCTCTCCCCTCCCCCATCCTTTCCTCTCCCCTTCCTTTTCCTCCTCTCATCTCTTCTTTCTCCACTCCTCTTCCCTTCTCTTCTTCTCTTTCCTTTCTCCCTTTTCTTCCTTCCTTTCCCTTCATTTCTCTTCATTCATTCTTGCACGGTGGTCTTTTCTTTCTCCCTTCCAATCTGCATAGATACATTCTTAGTCGCTCTCTCTCTCTCTCTAATAGAAATTCATCTATATGTGTGCCCTGAGAACTCCTACATGTGAAATTTTTCTTGGTAAATCTGTCACCAATAGGTGACATGTCAACATTCAAGATTCATCCTTTTACTTGGAGACATTGGCTACCAAAGCCCTTGTTGATGAAAGGGCAATGCTGTCATAGCATTAGCTAATTCTCAGATGTCCAGCAGTCATTCTCACAGAGCACCAAGGCCTTTGGGAGGTAGAAGAGAGAAGAGGCACTTCCGAACTTTCCACGAGTTGGGCTCAGTAGAGCAGGTCGTGCTGGACCTTGACCAGTCATGGCTGTGACAAGAACCTCTGCTTTCTTCTTGAGAGGGGAGGCAAGTTCTACCCCGTCTCCAAGCTATTGTACAGCCAAAAGTCACCTCTCTCTGAGTTCTAAGCTTCCTCCATTATGAAGCAAAATGTGGGAAAGGTTCCCTTCAAGCTCCAGATTGAAGACTTTCTGAGTACCAAGCAGAGGGGAGCAGAAGACAGAAGAAGGAGAAGAGAATGGTGTAAGTCACCCTACTTCATGGTTTTGCCCAAGACCAACCATGTGGAAGGGCAACTTACTCAGACATAGACTGTACACTGAGATAGTCCAGACTCAAGCCCAGAATTCCAGCTTCATTACTAATAAAGCTTCCTTCACTCTCAAAAGTATCAGGTTGGAATCAAAAGTTATATGTTCATCTCACTCGTAGTGAATGTTTCCCAAGGACTCAAAAAAATAGGCACACTCCTGCCTCTACCAAGCATGGGTCTTTCATGGCAGCTTTAAAACCTTTTTTTTTTCATAGCTGAAACCAATCAAATTCAGTCTTCTCAATTTGACCATGTACAAAGCAGTTAGACAGAAAAGCAGAGCAGTGGCAGCCATTATCCCAAATCAAGAATCTTAAATGAATTCTTACACTCAGACCTCATTTTAGAGAGCCGACCCTGTCCTTCAGCAGTTGGCCTCAGGATGCCACATACCCTAAAACGTTCAAAGCCAAAAAACCTGATGCTTTGAAGGCAATATGAATAAAACCAGCCTCTGATAAAAATGCTTAAAGTAGAAAGTAATGGAAAGGTTTTTAACACTGGATATTGCTGCAGAAAAGCTTGATGAATGTTTGGGGATTTTTTAGCCCAGGCACTTGTGACCAATCCACAATGATGACTGTCATCCGTAAGGTTGCAGGTGGCAAGGTGCTGACTCCTTTCCCTGCAGTAAGAGATATAATATTCAGTCTTGTCATTGGTCAGTGAACAGGCATGCTTCCTCCTCCTTCTCACTCTGAAGAATTCTTTTTCCCAATAGGACAATAATTTCTTCGTCTCAGTTCTGCAAGACCTTCATTTTATGAGATTTTAGAGACGCAAAGCAGCTATCTACCATCCAAAACAGCCCGGACTTTTATCTTCAGCAGAGAATCACCTACCCCTTTTCAAACAAGCATTATTACAACCATTTTATAAAACCTAGACAGAGAGAGCTCCCTGGTGCCTCTTTGGAGGTCTTCTCAGCAGGCCACAAGCAGGATTTTCTCCTCTCCTCCTCCCAACTCACTCTCACTCGTGGAACGAGCCAGGGTATCAGGAGGACAAGAGGCCAGTGCCTGCAGGCCATAAAACAAAGGGAAGGCAGGGTGGTAGGCTAAATAATGGCCCCCAAAGGTGTGTCCGTGTCTAAATCCTGGAAAGCTTGAGTGTCTCCTTATATGGCCAGAGAGTTTACAGACATGATAATCCAGGTGGGTCCCAAATGTGATCGCACATTTGTGGTGATTTGTTACAACAGAAATAGGACACTCATGCAGGTGTCCATTGCAGCGCCAAGACACGACACCAAGAGGCATGAGGCTGGAGAGTCAGCAGCTGGCAGTGCCAGCCAGGGAAAGACTAGGTCAGCCAAGGGCTGAAGGAGCTGGAACCTGCTGCATCTTAGATCGGCTTTGGATGAGACAGCGGTGAGCTGTGATCCTGGCTCTGCCGCTAATGTGTGATGTTAGGCATTGTTTCGCCTCAGTCACAGTTCTTTGAAAAGAAAGCAATAATATCCGACTTTCAGGATTGCAATGAAAAATACAAGAATTGATAAAATAAAAAAGTCTCACACATAGTAGGTGATTATTAACCAGGGATGACTATGATGTATGAGAAAATAATTAATTGAGAGGACAGAAAAGCTCCCACAGTGGGCAGGGACCCAAACGGGTTGCCCGTAAACTTATTTTAAAAGACCAGTGATAGAGCCCATCTTAGGGAAAGATGTCATTTTGTTTGGGAACATACTTTGAAGACTTTAGGTGTCACCATGGAAAATACCTCCTCTCCCCTGCCCCTTCCTCACCACAGAGTCTACGTGGCTCCCAAGGGTCAAAACTAAAATACAAGCCGGGCTCGGTGGCCCAGCCTGTAATCCCACACCTTGGGAGGCTGAAGTGAGTGGATTGCCTGAGCCCGCGGGTTCGAGACCCGCCTGGGCAGGCGAAACCTCATCTCTACAATAAATCAAAAAAATTAGCTGGGCGTGATAGCACACGCCTGTAGTTCCGGCTACTCGGAAGGCTGAGGTGGAAGGATCGCCGGAGCCCAGCAAGTCGAGGCTGCGGTGGCCAGAAGCGGCCACTGCACTCCAGTCTGGGCGATGGAGTGAGACGCCAACTCAAAAAAAAAAAAACTGAAATACAGAACCCAGAACTTCTCACCCCAATAAGGAAGGGGGCATTTAAAGTTTCCAGACATGAAGAAATGTTCTGGGGTTGATTGTGTGCCACAGAAATACTTGTTCAGGTCCTAATCTCCAGTACCTGTGAATGCTACCTTATTTGGAAACAGAGTCTTTTAAGATGAAGTTGTATCAAAGGAGGGTGTGCCCTACTCCAATACCTGGCATCCTTATAAGACAAGAGAACTCTGGGCGCACAGACACACACAGAGGAAAAGAGGGCCAGGTGAAGACAGAGGAGATGCAGAGGGAGAATATCACATGATGACAGAGGCAGCCATTGGGGTGAGGCAGTTGCAAAGCCAAGGCTCAAACCTAGGCAGAGGCAAGGAAGGATTTAGGTTTCAGAGGCAGCTGACCCTGCTGACATCTTGATTTTGGACTTCTCATTTCCCCAACAGGCAGATGAAGAATTTCTCTTGTTTCAGGCCACCCTGATTGTGGTGCTTTTGCTACGGCAGCCCTTTTACACAGGGAATGGACACTCCGGGGCACAAGAGAACAGAAACAGCCTACCAAAACAGGCATGCTCTGTCAGACCAGGAGAGCAGCTGGCCTGTGAGAAATTCCTGCCAGGGAAAACGGCCAGGGAATTTTTACAGAATTCATTGTCTAATACTTCCCCTTTAGCGGGGTTGTTGTGAGGCAAATATCTTCTGCATCACACGAATACCCTTGAACACTTACCTATTGAAGGACTCGAGCCCTTTGTGGCCTGTCTGTTCATCTGGCCAGAGAAAGAGAACACCCCGTGGATGTCAGGATCAAACCTGAACAGGAACAGGAAATCAGGACAAGAGGTGGCCACAAGACATGTAGTCTCATCAAAACTCCAGAGATTTGGGAAGAGTTCCACTTCTGTTTTCCTAAGAAAGGGCAAAGTGACCTGTTAGAAGACTTGGGGAACCTCAGGTGACAGACTGTGGACAGTACAGACTACATTCTTATTAATTTCATTTTCTGAACCAAAGCAGGATTTCAAACCACAGGGTGCAGGGCAATGAATCAAGTAAGCATTTATTTTTCACGCCTGCACCATACCCATATTCTGACTGCCCTGCACTGGCTAACAAATTTATGGTACTCCTGGCTCTGGCTTGGGGAGGGCAGCTTTGCCCCACTAAGAGATTCCCATAGGCCTTTCTTCCTTTTGGAGGGTGGCATTACTCACAAGGGGACGCTAGCCACACAGTGCCTTTCCTGTAAATCCCCCAGCGGCGCTCATGTGCCCAGCGCCTGACCTTGGCAGTGCTCGGGAGAACATGAGATCAAAGGAATGAAAGTGCTCCTTTCTGGTACTTCAATCAGAGAGAGAAGCAATTAAAATATGAATTAATCTAAGTGAGATGAAAATGCAGATGTAGAACAAGAGCATCCCGATCACCTTGAACCTGCACTGTGCACAGCTTAGCTCCTGTGATTAAAGACATTTTCATGTCATTAAAAACCATCTCTTCTAATGTTAAAAACACTATGTCAGTCAAACTCGCCAAGCAGCCTCTAGCAGTGCTGCCCTCTACACCGTTAATTTCTTCAATTCTTTTAGAGTTGGATGGGGTGGGGGTTGAGGGGAGCTGTCTTAGGAGGAAATATTGAGGATCTGGGAGAAAGACAGGAATGCAGGATTCTGCACCAAACAAAAAGATCCCTTGCAGGTGTCTCCTCTCACATAGGTCCCCTTGGGGGTTCTTGATTCGATTGTACAACCTGAGTCTTGGCTGCCAGATGGCATTGGGAGGACAGGGCTGGGACAGGCAAGGAGCACATTCCTGGAGCTCCATGATCCCTTGGCCCTTTCTCGTTGCCCTAACTGTTCCTTTGAAATGAGAGATAAGTGTAGTATTTACTTCTGGACTTTGGGTTCTGCTTCTCTGTGGTCTTCAGGACATTCTGTGGACCCTTGGAAGGGAGAGTGAGTCTGTGACCCTAGAGAAAGTGATGCCCGTGAGGGAATGTCTGTTGATGACCCTTTGAGCCATCTGGCCCTCTGGGTCAGTCGTCCCTGCCGTGGTTCTGGATTTGCTTCCTTTTGTGCATACCCTACATCTGACCTTGGCTTTTTCTCCTGTTTCTGGCGATACATTCATTCTCTTTTGGCTGTTGTCAACAGGATTTGTCAATCTCAGGTTTTGAAGCTTAGAACTTGAAGGACTCTCACAGACCGGGAAAAAAATACTTGCCAACTGTATGTCTGACAAAGGCCTAACATTTAGGATTTACAAGGAACTCAACATGACAAAAAGAAAAAAACAAACAGCCCCATTACAAAGTGAGCAAAAGATATGAATAGACTCTTCTCAAAAGAAGACATATGAGCAGCCAACAGATACATGAAAAAATGCTCAGCCTCACTAGTCATCAAAAAAATGCAAATTTTAACCCCAGTTAGGATGGCTATCATCAATAAGTCAAAAAACAACAGATGCTGGAGAGGATGTGGGGAAAAGGGAATACTTCTACACTGTTGGTGGGAGTGTAAACTAGTACAGCCTCTGTGGAAAACAGTGTGGTGATTCCTAAAAGATCTAAAAATTGACCTTCCATATGACCCCGTAATCCCCTTACTGGGAACTTACCCGAAAGAACTCAAATCACTCTATAAAAAAGATACCTGCACACATATGTTTATCACAGCATTGTTCACAGTAGCAAGAACATGAAACCAACCGTGCTGCCCGTCAAAAGAGGACTGGATAAAAAAAATGTGGTACATATACATGATGGAATATTACACAGTCATAAAGAAGAACAAAATCATGAAATTCACAACAACTTAGATGAACTTAGAGTCTATAATACTGAGTGATCTTTCACAGAAACAACGATCTGAGTATCACATGTTCTCACTCATAAGTGGACCTTGAACAATTATTGTAATACTATAAGAAAAGGATTGGCAGTAGTGGGAAATTGCCGGGGCGGGGGAGGGGCGGGATTGGCAGTAGTGGAATATGCTGTGGGGGGGTGGGGTGTGGGCATACCTCATCAACAAGGGTACCTGCATAATGAACATTTGTATACTTAACCCTCAATTGTACCCCACATCTTTAAAATTAAAGATTTAAAAAAAACACAAAAACCAAGAGGCACAGCAGAAATGTGAGCTCAGGCTTCTGAAGCCCATTACCATATTCTCTCCTTTACACTCCAGGTGTTTCAGTAACTGGGCTGAAAAATCAACGTGTGACAACGGTTAGATATCAAGACATAAGGAAAGAGAAATAGAAAAAAAAATAGCAAGAAATGGTACTAGAGGAAGGATGCAACATTGAAGAACAAAATAACTGGCATTGATTCTCCTCGTATCTAACAAGTTCTTACTATTTTGTTCGAGGTAAGAGCTCAGTCAACAGAACAAAACATATCCCAGTCACTGAGTTTGTAGAGGAATTGACCTTCAGATTCTTTTTATAGCATGCAGTAAGCAACATAATAAGTAATTCTTGCATCGAAAAAAAAAAAATCACTACATTGCTTTCCAGAGAGGCTGAATTAGCTTACCTTCCCACCAACAGTGTAAAAGCATTACATTCTCTCAACCAACTCATCTTTGACAAAGCCACCACCCATAACGATCATTGGAAAAAGGAGATTATATTTAGCAAATGGTGCTGGGAAAACTGGCTAACCACACACAGAAGAATTAAACAGTGTATTTTACGAGGTAAAAATTATTTGTAATAAAATTACCTGAGTGATAATTAAAGAGAAATGTGTTCATTTTATCCTTGCTACCAGTGCATGCACACACACTTATGCACACACACACACACACACACACACACACAGACTACATTCTTTTCATTATTCTAATCTTATTTCGAAGTTTAAAAAAATTCAACTTCTTAGGCTGTGATGCTGGTGAAATATATAATTCAGCTCTAGCTTTGGATAGGTTTTATCCAGATTAGGTAATTTGTATATCAAGATTTGAATATTATTAAAATAATGTTTCTGGACGCGTGCCAATTTTTATGCGAAAAAATCAAAACTGGCTACCATTAACAGAAGAATTAGATTCCAGTCTCTTTTTTTCTTTTGGTGAAGTGACACCTTATGATCTGATACAATACATTCACCAAAGGAGATGGCATGTAATTAATTCTTTCCTAGCATCAGTTTACAAATTATTTAACTGGTTTTTGCTTTTGGTTTCTATATCTCTTTAGGGTACATACAACATTTCTAGCGAAAGAAGTTTTATAGCGCATGTAGCATTTTTGGTGGCAAGTTGTTTTCAATTATAGAGAATTATAGTCTCTTCTTCAAATGTCAAAGTAGCCTTTGTAAAGTAGATAGTCCAATATTAAGGCTTGCCCAGAGAGGCAGGAGACAAAGATGGTCCCTGGGTAACAGTTCTATCTTGGATTAATTTATACTTTATTAATATACCTTCCACATGTTGTCCTTAGTTTTGAAATGTGACAAAGTCTCTACAGTGTTTGGTTAAAAAATTTCATGATAGTGATAAGCATGGTCGATAGAAACTACAGGAAATAATGAAAAACTTTGTGATTTTTTTTCCCCTCTACATAGTATAAAATAATCATCTTGACTGCCTTTTCCTGTGAGCTGCCTTTGTCATTGTTGAACACAAGAACACCCTGTCATAGCTGTGATCTGGTATAAATGTATCATTGCTGCCCTTGCAACTGGAGCGTTGTTGAAGAAAAATTTTATTTCCATTACCTTGCGAGTCAGGGGAAAACTATAAAAAGACGGCCCCATCTCACTTTCTTTCTCATATCTTCCACTGATGCACATAAGTGAGAGAATTAATTTTTATCTAAAATCTTAGATGTAAGGAGCTCTAGAAAGAGATGCTGCTTAGCATGAAAGCACATCACAGAACAGTGAGTTGGAGTCTGAATATACCAATCTGCCATAATGAGAAGACGGGAAAAGAAAGCCAGGTAACTAAAAATTCTTAGAAGAAAGTGATTTTAAGGTTAGATCATTTTAGCCTCTTGAACGTGTAGGGGAAAGCATGTTCCCGGCAGAGGAACCGATACTTAAAAAGATTCTGAGGGGAAAGGCTGAAACATTCAGTAGTTTGGTATGCTGGGAGGATAGAAACACCAGAAAGGGATGAGGTGAGAGAGATAAGCAGAGCCAGATGGCTAAAGGCCTGGTAATCATCAGCTCATTAAGAAGTGTTAACTCTTATTCTGTAAATTATGAAGGTTCAACAAGATGCCTGGTCTGTCTCTGCTTCATGCCCTCCTCATTCCAACCAGAATAGAAGTTTCCTCTCTCTCACTTTTAATTTCTTGTTTTGAAATAAAACTGGACAAATGCTAATGACACTAGGCCTCGCAGCAGAGTACCCAGAGACATGAAACTGTTATTTTTATTCAAGTCATCAAGAAAAATGCAAAAACGATGCATATTTCTACCAAAGGCCTTTATGTTCTCAGGGAGCAACTGAAGCTGAATTGTTCTCATTTGAGAGTTTATAAACAAGAATAATACACTGCCTTTTGCAAAATGTTAGAAGGATTTATAGGGTTGGGGCGCTTTTCACCTCCTCTGAGGCAATAATAAACATTTTTTGTAACATTTCAAACTGGTTGAAGGGTTACGAACAAGGCAGCCAACAATAGTAACAACAATAATCGTAATATTTTATTCATGTAATGGCGTCTGGGTACACTGTTAAAAAAGGGTTAAGTTGGAAGAGCCCTGTAAACATCACCAGGTGCCTTCCTTTCCCTCTAGCCAAAATGTAGCTAATTCATCACAAAAGAATGATATTTGCTGTAACTGAAGACAACTATGTCAAAGATTACTCTCAGTTCTCTACCATCTATGCTGGGCAGATCTTTCTTGTATCTAATCTAAATGTATTCTATATAACTTGAAAACATTTTGTGTGTGTAAATAATAAACATTTGATTTCTAGTGAGTTGATAATAGCATTTCATGACCTAGAATTTTTATCACCTTAGCTCTTTTTTTCAAGAAAATATCTTAGTTTCATATATTTCCTCAGACTCATATAGTTATCCTTCTCTAACATTTCTTTATAGTTAATTGTAAGATTCCACCTTACATAGATTGATAGTAATACAAATAGATTTCTGTTGCCCTATTATTAAAATATATGGAGAGCTATCTGTATGTTAATGAGGGCTCTTTTAAAAAATAATTTGGAGTAATGTGCTTACTTTCAAGAATGATGGCAAATTTAAGCAGGCTGCACTTTTTCTAAATTTTTTTTATCAATTAACAGAAGACATAAATAAAAAAACAAATATACTGAGAGGCTAAAAAATTTATTCATTAGACTCACTTTGACTACAGCCGTCTCCCAAAGGTGAATTTCGGTCTCTTCTTCCAGCTATGTCTTTTTCCCTAAACTCTGCTATAATCCAGGGAAAAACTGCTGATATTTACCCTTCTGTATTCCATTCTGCAATTAAACTATGAACTTTTAAACCTAAAAATTCCAACGAAGCATTGGTAAATAGCAGAAGCAACACATATCTGAGGGTGTTCACGTTTCTGGCCTGTGAAGTCTCACAGAAGAGGGCTTATTTTATATTGGTCTTTTGTATTTTTGCATTTGACTGATTGAGTCAATGGAAACCAACCCTAATTGTTGCTTTATAGGCAGACAATGTTTTCCATCACTGGCACATACTGAACTAAACCTCCAGGGAGTAAAACAGGGCTGGGCTGCTGTTTTCTGTTACTCTGCAAATCAAAAAAAGATTGGTAGTTCTGATTAATCTTTTATTTCTTTTAGTTGCCTACACAACACCCTGCCAAATTACTTTATAATAAATAATAAAAGTCACTGAGAACTATGTGTTTATTCTCACCACCAATCCAATAAAAGTTTTTCTATAAATGAGTTATTTCTAATAAAGCACAAAGCTTGAAGAAAATTATTGAAAGCAAATTTGCCTCATGGTTTTATGTTAGTAGAATTCCCAAAACTTGAGAATAAGTTCAACTAATGGTGATGTGGTTTTAAAGGTTCTAGAAAATTTAAAGCAGCAAAGCAACTCCAAATGTATCTCTTCATCTTGTAAAATGACATTTAGTGAATAAAACTTACTATTAGGGTAAACATGATGCTATTCAGATTCTTTACAGCAGTGGACTTCAGAAATCTAATTCGTTGGGTATGTTAGAATAACATTTTTTTTTAAACGCGCTAAAATAAAACAAGCTTTAGACTCTTAATGAAAAAAGACTGTATTTAATAGCAAACAGAGCAGAATGTTGCCATACACACTTTCTCAATGGTAAATGAGTTAATGAGGTCATTCATATGCAAGAACATGGGGGAACATCAAACTCTGATTACTACTAAGCACACATCTAGTTCTTTGCAAAACACAGAATTCTTTATATCCATTTTTGTTATTAATGCTTCCCCAGCACCACCAATCGTTACTCCCATTTTTACAGATGAGGAGGTCAGGGAGAAAATGATTAAACTGTTTATCCAAGATAGCAAATGAGTTCGTGCCCATGCCAAGATTCAGCACACCACCAGAGTGATTCTTATATCGGAGCGCCACAACTCTGCGCCTCTCTGCATTCTTAGCTGGAGTGGTACAGTAGACTCATTGAAACATGACGAACAAAGACTGATTAGTAAATGTGACATCTGGAAGTTGTTTCAATAGTGCAGGATGTTAAAGCAAGTGTGTGGGGGTAATTAATTGATTTAGCACATTTAAGGGAAGTTTCTTCTCAATTACAATACTTGCTGTGAAACAATGGTGCACTAAAGAAACAGCATTTTTTCTATGGCTTAGGGTTACCAGTATGCCATTTCTTTCTCCCTCAGTGGAAGACATAGGCACTTAAGTTGAGGGTTTGAGCTATAAAATGTGTCTTAAAACACTGGTCAATAGGATATTGGATAACTTTCTGGAAATTTTCAAAAGATCTGCTCCTAATACATTAAATTATATGGCTTCAGATGTATTTAGTTATTTTACTTAACTGTTACAGTGACTTCCCTCACCTAATAATTCAAACACCTCTTAAACTACTGAACAACCATTAGGACATGCACTGGTTCTATAAGCTGTGGGTTGCAGGAGTATTTTACAGTCAAGAGTATTTAGATCGCAAAGGCTTCCTCTACTATATATTAAATGGCTACTTTGCTGGGAGACAAAATGGTACTTGAGGTTGACCCCAGTGGCATTAATGGTTACAAACCAAACCAAACAAAAACAAAATGAAAAATAATAATCACATCAAGATTTTTGTGGCAGAAAGAGTCAAGTAGCTATGCTGTGGAGACTGGTATGGGTCATCGAATCTGAAAATAATTGAAAGATAAAGAATGGATGCATTAAAAATGTTCTAAAACACGCAGCTCTGGATGGAATTAAAGTAACTTCTTGACCAAATTGTAAATGATTTTGATAACAGCATCAGCTTTCTCAGTTCCTGAGAAGGTATCCTATTTTGTGTTCAGTCTAATACTTAAAGGTAAATAACAACAACAATAAAAAAATTGACCAAAATGCCAGGAGGTGAATTAGTTGATTAAATGAACATCTATGAGTATCTAGTATGTGCTAGACACAGGAGCTCACAAAAACATAAACAAGTAATTGCAAGAAAAGGTGAGGAGAGGCAGTAAGGTAGCGCTGTGAGTGTGCCACAGAGAGGGACTGCACCCTGCAGGGGACAGGAGGGGCCGGCTTCACAGAGAAGATCACATTTCTGCTGACAGAGGGCAACATGTGCCCAAGTTCAGAGTGAGACACAGAGAGCATCACCTGCAAAAGCCATCCCAGTCCTTCATAGTATTTTATCATTTCTATTCAATATGTTACAGTCTGGAGTCAACCCTTCAGACCCAATCAGTCTCTGTAGAGTTCCTGACCTGAAAGCATGAGGAACGTAAATGCGAACCAGCAAACCTCAGTCACAAAACATGATGTGAAGAACCGGAATGCCACTTTATTTATCTCATATGATAACTAGAATTCATTTAGAAAAGATCCTTGGGCCGTCCTGCACAGAGAAATCTGTCCACATGAAGAAAACTAGAATTATCAAAAATTGCTTAGTAGGATTTGGATCAGAACAAGGATGTCCATTTTAAAGCCAGAAGGCATAAAAGCCTTTCATTTTGAAAACATGAAGAATTTACCTGTGTCAGTGACATCCTGGCTCATAGGGTACTTTCTCCTTACTCAAAGTGTGCTGGGTTGTTATGGCCAAATTTATCTCTCCTTGCAAATAGCTCTCTACCCCCATCTCACCAGCTGCTTCCGACTTGCCCATGTAGATATATTAACTCATTTTGTGGAGTTAATAATGAAGTAGACTTCTGGTTTATGTTGATCTTGCATGTATTTTGTAATCCATTTTATATTGATTCTAATACCTAAGTTCTTAATTGGAAACGAATTTTCAAGTGTTTAGAGTCTATCAAACTGCTGGCAATGTTTTAGGAATTAGCAGCGTTCAGTACGCCTGAAGCATACAATGCTTAAAGACGAATGGTGTTTATTGAAGACATTGAGATAGACAGAACAAGTTGATCAAGGGCCACTTTTGTCTTTCTACTGAGATAGGTTGTAACTTGTAGATATTCAGGGGGAAGGGGAAGGGAATGAAAGTTTCTAAGTTAAAACACGATTGACGTAGTCACAGTGAAGAGAATAGGTGGTAGTTAGCTTAGGGCACTCATGTGCATTTGAACACTGATTTTTGAACTCTAATCAAAACATACATCTCCGGTGGGCTGAGATGAAAAAAAGCCATAGGGTTGATATCAACCATAGGTAGATGAGGTAGGAGGGACAAAGGAGTCATGCCATGAGGGCCTTGTGTAATTTTCTAAAAATCTTGAGGTATTATTGAATAAATTTACACAAAAGAGTAAATTTATCTTTTTTTTGAGTTGGAATCTCACTCCATCACCCAGGCTAGAGTGCAGTGGCACACTCATGGCCACCCTGCATCGACCTGCTGGGCTCCACGATCCTTCTTCCTCAGCCTTCCAAGGAGCAGGAACCACAGGTGTGTGCTACCATGCCTGGCTAATTTTTTATTTATTGTGGAGGCGAAGTCTTGCCAAGTCACCCAGGCTTGTCTCCAACCTATGGGCGAAGGTAATCTCCTCGCCTCGGCCTCCCAAAGTGTTGAGATTAAAGGCTGAGCCACCGAGCCCAGCAAATTTATCTTTTAAAATATATCCCTGGTGGCAATTTTTAAAAAGTGTATAAGTGGGACACAAAAAGAAGATAAGGACACAATGTAAACAGCTTCTGTAGTAATGCAAGTAATAAATGTTACTGGCTTGAACCTGAGACTTGGAAGAAAGGAGATGATTCCAAAAGATACAAAGATGTATGGAGCTTAGGACCTGATGTCTAAAGTTGATTGTAGAGGGGGTAGAGAAGGGAACAGAGGATAGTTTGGGCAATGGGGAACACAGTCATGTGTTCATTGCCATAGATGTGTAGAGAGCAACAGGAATTGAGAAGATGCTAACTTCATTTTGGACATGCGTTTGAGATACCATTTAGGCATTCATCTGCAGAGATTCGAGAGAGCTGGAGTTTTGAATCTGGACCTCAGAAGAGACATACACAACGTGGATAGAGATTGAGAAGCAGCATTTAGGAGGTAGAGAAAACCATAGAACCAGATGAGAGAGAGATGTATTGAGAGAGAGGGTGCAGACTGAGAAGATAAAAGAGCCAAGTGTTCCTGGGAAACACAGCTCATCTGTAAAAAAGGGTTGAGTGGAATAATTGTAGTCTGCAAACATAATAGGTGAGAAGGGCCAAAGACGAAGAAATAAAAGCAGAAGTGCTTATAGTTGTGGGAATTTCAAGAAGGGAGTGATCTATAATACCAAATGCAACAAGGAGATAAAAACATCACACAGATAAAACATTGCCACCGGATTTTGTAACAGAAAAACAATTTTTAATCCTGGCAAAAGAGTTTTAGGGAATTTCTGAGGGCAGTGGAAGGAGGGATTAAAGGGAGGTGAAGAATTGGGATGGTCAGTGGAAACTATCCTTCTTTAGAAGATAGTTATGGACATGATAAAGACATGGCAATCACTGAAGAGGAAGCCTTCCTAGACCCTTCTCCGGTGAGCTCTAGGAGGATCTGAGCATGGTCACATTGTAGCTCTTTTTACTTTGCCCCACAATTTCTGCTTAGCTGATTCCTTACCTTGGAAATCTCCTAGAAGGCAGGGATTGCGTTTTATCTGGTCACGACTCTCAAATTCATCTGATGCTTTGCAAGTGCTCACTAGATAAACGGTGAATAAGGAGAATGTGGAATCCAGGATATCTTCAAGCGATGAAAGGAAATATTAATAGAAACAGCTTAGAAGGAGAAAATTACAAAGAAGTAACGGACAAGCAGAGACCCTGATTTGCCTTTAGGATAGGATCCAAAGCGTAGCTGGAAACTTATTTCTGAACAAAGAAATTACTTTTTTTTCCCCCTTTGAAACAAAAGGTGAGAATTGTTTCACATGTGAATCAAATGTGTAGATGTGGAGCGAGGAAGATGAGGAAATGATACCCTTGCTTCTTTCGTGATGTAAGTGGTATTTATTGGGTAGTGATCAATGCCAGTCACATGTATCTCTGAAAACTGATTCATTGATGAAATCTGTATTTATAAGAGGAATCTTAATTAATTAATTTATTTGTCTATTTATCTATCTACTGATTGATTTATTTTTGTAAACATTTGTCAGATTTTTATGTCAGAATTATCCTGGATTCATAAAATAGCTTTGATGGTCTTCCATTTTTTTTTTTTTCCCTGTGTTCTGGAACAAATTATATAGAACTGAATTTACTAGTTTCTTTAAAGTTTAAATCACTCACTAGTAAAACAACCCCTGGAGAATTTGGAGTCAGTTTTTGAAAAGTTTTCTATTGTGCCTGTGGTTCTTATGCAATGCAGATTTTTAAATTTCTAAACATTTTTATTGTTAGTTTATATCTTTCGTGAACATCTTTTGTTTCACAGTTTCAGACGTTTATAGCTTTACATAAGGCCTTGCATTATAATCTATTAAACATTTTTATTCTATTTGCTGTTTGTATCCTTTCTCTCTTTCTTTCTTTCTTTCTTTCTTTCTTTCTTTCCTTTCTTTCCTTTCTTTCCTTTCTTGAGTTGTAGTCTCACTCTGTCACCCAGGCTGGAGTGCAGTGGCATGCTCATGGTCACTTGCAGCTTGGCCTGCTGGGCTCAGGAAGATGATTCCGCCTCAGCCTTCCAAGTAGCTGGAACTACAGGCGAGCATCACCATGCCCGGGTAATTTTTTGATTATTGTAGAGATGAGGTCTTGCCAAAGTTGTCCTGGCTGATCTTGAACCTCTGAGCTCAAAAAATCCTCTTGATTCTGCCTCCCAAAATGCTGGGATTACTGTACCTTTTCTTTTTCTAATTCTATTTATTTGTCTTCTCCATTATCTTAACTGGATTTTTTTTTTATATAAACATTTTATTTGTTTTTTGTTTTGTTTTGTTTTTGTTCTGAGCTGGAGTTTCACTCTGTCACCCAGACTGGAGTGCAGTGGCCGCTCCCGGCCACCGCAGCCTCGACCTGCTGGGCTCCGGTGATCCTGCCGCCTCAGACTTCCAAGTAGCTGAAAATACAGGCGCGTGCTACCATGCCTGGCTCATTTTTTGATTTATTGTAGAGATGAGGTCTCGCCAAGTTGCCCAGGTGGGACTCGAACCCGCGGGCTCAGGCAATCCACTCACCTCAGCCTCCCAAAGCGGGGGATTACAGGCTGAGCCACCGAGCCCGGCTTAACTGGATTTTTTTTGAAACCTATCTACTTTAATTTTACTGCCAATAATTAATGGATTCATTAATTCTATTTTTTTCAGATTTGAATAC
>CAUYQG010011182.1:0-13836 GCA_963574415.1 Tarsius wallacei
ACAGGTCTTTTATCCCCAAATTTTGCACAGTCAGTCTCACATGTCTTTCACATGAACACGAAGCCAGGTGAGGGGCATCCCCCACCCACCAAATTTTTCTTTTCAGGAAGAAAAATCCCATAACAGATGTTAACCTCAATCCATGACAACCTATCTTATAAACCCTTTTCATCATATGAATCCGTGACTGACCTATCCTATAAACCTTTCTCATTATGCTTATGCTAATACCAAGTTAAATGATTCTATAGAAACTTAAATACTTATTCTACAACCTAAAGCGGCCCATCCCAGAATGTTTGGAATGTGGCCCAGTCCAAAGTTCACAGTGGGCTATCTGCAAGTAACCTAGCTGCATTCTTTAAACAAAATGACTGTTTAAACTTATATTTCTAAAACTATAGTCTACAACTTCAATAAATCCTAAAATCACGACCCAGAAGCCTGTGACCAATACTAAGGCTCTTAGATGTGACCCGAGTTTAAATTGTATGTTGTGTGAAAGCCAAAACCGCAGTTTGTGGAAGAATGGGAACAATGAGCTTCTAAAGTTAGTTTGTGTTTGTCCGGTCTCAGAGTTATTATGCCTGAGCTTACAGGAGCTTATTCTGGTTATAGTGCTAAGTAGAAAGGGGGAAGAAATGGGGTCAACAGCTCCTGAACGCATCCTAGTGGTCTCAGGATCAACTGCCCTCCCTGATCCCTAATGCTCAGTGGGCCTCCATGGCCAGCTCCCAACACCCAGCTAAGCTATGCTCCATCAGTGATGGAGAATTAAATTCCTTCCAGACATTCAATTCCTAAAATTTTAAACTGCTCCAGACCAGCTCTACAAGAAATACTTAAGAAAGTATTAACACAGAAGAAAGGAAAAAAAAGAATGACAACACCCTTCCCAAGAATGCAGGGAAAAGATTGAAAACACATATGAATCAACACAAAAATCAAAAGAAATACAACAACAACAACAAAAAAAAAACAATAAGCAGCAACAACAACAAAATCTATAAGAATCTCATGACAGGAATAAATTCCCACATCTCAATAATTAACCTCAATGTAAATGGACAAAGAAAAGACATAGAATGGCAAAATGAAAAAATATCATGAGGCAACATATATTGTCTGTAAGAGACTCATCTTACCAGAAAGGACACTCACAGACTCAAAGTAAGAGAATGAGAAACAAAGTTTCAGGTGAACAGAACACAAAAGAAAGCAAGAGTCATTATCTTAATATCAGAAAAAATATCCTTCAAGGTATCAAATATTTAAAAAAATACAGAAGGTCACTACATTATGATAAAAGGTTCAATCCATCAATAAGAAATATCCATCCTAAATATATATGCACCCAACACAGGAGCACCAACTTTCATAAAGCAGCTTCTAGGTAAGCTTAAAAAATCAAGACAAAAAAATCAACAAGGAGATCCGGAACCCCAACATGACACTTGGCCAAATGGACTTAATTCCTACAGAACACTCAACCCAACAGCCATGGAAAACATATTCTACTCATCACCACTTGGAATGTACTCTAAGACTGACCACATACTCAGCCATAAATCAAGCTTAAACAAATTCTATAAGATTGAAATACTGCCATGTACCTTCTGAGATCTCACTGGAATAAAATAAATATCGACACCAACAAAGTTGCCCCAAAACCCACAAAGAGAAGGACACCAAATAGCATGATGCTAAATAACTCCTGGGTTAACATGGAAATCAAAACAGAGATTAAAAGAAACCTGGAAAAAAGTGAAAATGAAGAAACATCTTACGAAAACCTCTGGAATGTCATGAAATCAGTACTAAGAGAGGAATTCATATTTCTACGAACACACATGAAGACAATGGAAAGATCACAAGTTAACAGCCTAACAAATCACCTAAGGCAGCTGGAAAAGCAAGACCACCAAATTTCTAACTTGAGCATAGAATCCAAGTCTCCAAAATAAAATAAAATCACCAAAATAAAAGCCCAAATTCGGAACATAGGAGACAAAAAGATAATATAAAAATAAATGAAACAAAAAGTTGGTTCTTTAAAAAATAAAAAAGATTAATGGACCCCTAGCTAGACTGACCAAGAAATAGAGAGAAAAAGCCCAAACATAATCAGAAATGCAAAGTATCAAGTCACAACTGACCCTGAAGAAATACAATAGATTATCAGAGACTACTATGTACACTTGTATGAAAACAAACTTGAAAATCTAAATGAAATGGAGGAATTTCTGACACCACACAAACTCTCCAGGTTGAAACAAGAAGAAATTGAGACCCTAAATATACCAATATCAATACAGGAACTTGACTATGTCATAAGAAAACTACCTACAAAAAAAAAAAGCCCTGGACCAGATGGCTTTCCAGCAAAATTCTGCACAACATATAAGGAGGAACTGATACCAATCCTATTGAAAGTATTCCAGGCAACTGAGAAAGATGGAACTCTCCCCTAATCATTTTATGAAGCTAACATCTCATTGATACACAAACCAGGTAAAGATTCAACAGAGAACTACAGGTCAATATCCTTGATTAACATTGATGCTAAAATTCTCAACAAGATCCTAGCAAACTGGATCCAACGACACATCTTAAAAATCATCCACCTCTTGTGGAGACTCTCACAGTACCCAAAGCAGAGGAAGAAGGAAGGGCAGTAAGGGTTAAAAAATTAACTCCAGGGTACCATGTCAACACCTGGGTAATAGGCTCTATAGAAGCCCAAACATCACTATCACAAAATATACCTGTGTGACAAACGTGCACATGCACCCTTTGATTGTAAAACAAACAAACAAAAAACTAGACTCCATGTTTCAGTATGGATAAATGTTAAAAACACAATGCCAAGTGGGGAGAAAAAAAATAAATTGAAGAAGGCTACATATGGAGAAGGATACATATGTACTGCCATTTCTATAATGTGAAAAACTCACAAAACTATGTATTATGTATATAGCTATCTACCATGTAATATTAGGAATGACACATATCAGCTTCTGGTTAATTGTTACTTGATGGAAGGGAGGAATAAAAAGAAGACTTAAAAAAAAAAATCATCCACCACAACCAAGTAGGATTCAACCCTGGGATGCAGGTCTGGTTCAACATTCTCAAGACCATAAATGTAATTAAGTACATCAATAGATGTAAAAACAAAAAACACATGATTATATCATTAGACACAGAAAAAGCCTTTGATAAAATCCAGCACCCCTTCTTGAGCATCTAGGCATAGATGGAACAGACCTCAAAAGATTTAATACATCGGTTTACACAAAAATAAAATCATTTCTTCAGTAGATGTAAATTTAAATACAGATTTCAAGTCAAGCATCCTTGGCTCCTCCTTTTTTGTGGGTTAAAAAAAATGATCCAAGTGTCCCTCAGATAGTAATAATCTTTTTCTTTTTTAGACAGGATCTTTCTCTCTCTCTGTGTGTGTGTGTGTGTGTGTGTGTGTGTGTGTGTGTGTTTGTGTCACCCAGGCTGGAGTGCAGTGGTGTGATCATAGCTCACTGCAGGCTCAAACTCCTGGGATCAGCAATCCTCTCCCTTTAGCCTCCTGAATAGCTGGGACTACAGGCACGAGTGACCACGCCGAGCCAGTAATAATCCTTAACTGACATTTTGCCCACCAATAAAGTAGAAAATTGTTCTAGAAAATGTCTAAAGTTTTTCTAGATCTAACCTATTGTTCTTTGCCACTGTCAACTAGGACTTCTCATGCTTTGTGTCTTCCTACTACTAATCTTCATAGGGTGGTTTGGTCAACAGCACGACCTTGCTTTGTTCCCAAACTGAATAAAGCAGCTGCCCACTGCCGTCAACTCCCAAGAAATCTTCCCCAAACTGCCTGGTTTAATTTACTTTATGGTTTCTGAAATGTCTCCAACTATTGATTCTTTGGGATAAGAAGACTTTTCTTAAAACGCAAACATTCTAGGGGTAATGAGAAGGCTATCAATTATTCATACTTAAGTGTGAATTCGTTCAGACAACTGACTGTTCTCTTAAAATTCACTTGAAATTACTGTGTGAGGAAAGTAGGGGTAGCATTATTAGAATGAAAGAGATACTATTTGGGAATATTGTGAAGGTGGGAGCCATCATAACTGAGATTTTATGTATCTGGAGAGCAATTAGAACTGCTACTCCTCTAGAATTGGCATGGAAAGGATATTAGTAGATGAAAAAATAGGGTGATACATAGGGAGAGGGTGAGGTGCAAAGACAGAAGGTACAGTCCCTCTCCATACCAACTCTATCTGTCTAACCATTTAGGTTTCAAGAAGGAGGTAGCAATTTGCAGGGCTACTGTCTGCAAACCAGGACACAATTCCTAACCTCCTCCTGCCCAGGTAAGGGGAAATACTCCACATTCATAGTGTAAGTATGATGCAAGTGTCCCTCAGATAGTAGTGATTCTTTTTTAGATAGAATCTTTCTCTCTGTATTTGTCACCCAGGCTAGAGTGCAGTGGTGT
The DNA here is from genome assembly GCA_963574415.1 of Tarsius wallacei. Lineage (NCBI taxonomy): Eukaryota > Metazoa > Chordata > Mammalia > Primates > Tarsiidae > Tarsius > Tarsius wallacei. The sequence continues at coordinate 4,505 of CAUYQG010011182.1, forward strand.
GATCATAGCTCACTGCATGCTCAAACTGCTGGGATTAGCAATCCTCTCCCTTTAGCCTCCTGAATAGCTGGGACTACAGGCATGAGCGACCACACCGAGCCAGTAGTAATCCTTAATTGACAGGATAACCATCAGAAAACTGTGGTAGTTTGACAAAACAAAAACTGTTTGACAAAACAAAGGAAATTGAAATAAAACTGCAGCATATCTGAAGAAGGTTAGATGTAAGAAGGAATCATTGATGGCTAGATCTTCACTTCTATAGTTCCATATCTTTACTTTGTGTGGTTGGGTGAAGAGGCTTCTGCTTTATGTATTTTACTGGAAGCATACTCCTAAAGAGGTCTTTTATATAATTGTGAATTTAGAATTGAGTTTTTGGTGAGAGAGAGAGCGAGAGAGGGAGGGAGAGAGAGACAGAGAGAGGAGGGAGGGAGGGATAGAAAGAGACAGAGAAGGAGGGAGGGAGAAAGGAGGGGAGAGAAAGAACGAGAGTGAGTATAGTAAGGAAAAATGGAAAAGAGATGGAGTGGGTATTTCCCCACCCTACTGAAGTCTTTATAAATCCTTCCAGAGTCTTTGCAAGTGGGTGACAGTTTAATTCTCCCCTTTTCCCTCCCTTTGGTTCCTAAGAAGTAATAGGCAATGGAGAGCTATTAGAGTATGTGTGGAAAGACTGCGCAGGGTGTGTTCGTTATCATTCTCCTGTAAGTTTCTAATAAATGTATGTGGTTACACAGGGATGATATAATCAGTTTGTGGGGAGTGCTGCTCTGAATGCATTGCAGTTGGCTGGCTCCCAGCAGTATACTATGCTACCTCTAAGAAGTATCAGACTCCAAACAGCCTGAGGATTTTTAACCCTAGTGAGTTTGTTGGTACAAAGGAAAAAAGCAGGACTTTGCTTCAGAATGTTTGTTTTTTTGCTTTTTGGTAGCACTTGCTCCCTACACAGAGATCAAATTGCCTTGCACATAGGACAATATTGATAAAAACAATATCCTAGCTATTTTTTTCCTCAAAATTAAATAAGTAAAGTTATTTTAGAGTAGTAAGAAGAATGTTTGCAATATTTGGGGAGAAAATGTTAGAAAATTTAGACCTCAACTCCTTTGACAGCCAGCAGCAAATCCACCTACAATTTCCATTTCATATTCAAAGCAAGCCCTATAGTTTGCTTTCTAGGTGCAGAGATCAAGTAACCGTGAGACTTTATTACCGAAGAAAAGGTTCAGGACAGCTGTTCACATGCTTTAACAGAGTTTGGAAATACCTTATTACTAACAGTTGGTCTGGGGCCTCTTTGGAATCCAATGCTTCATGTTTTTGCTAGAATGTAACAGCTCTGTCACAAGTCCAACTTTGCTTTTGTCTTCTGCCTGCTTTTTCAGTCATCCACACAGGAGCAGTGTTTGTCTGCAGGATCTGGAAATGAGGGATACAGCAGAAAGCAGATAATTTGGGGGACGGACAATAGGAGCAACCCACTGGATAAGGTCCAAACAGAATCTTCCAGTCTCTGCTCCTAGGATTCAATTGGGTGGGAGTCTTGTAGCTTTTGCAGGGTCAAGCCCTTAGAAGGCACTATTCCAGGAAATCTGGGTCTCACATGTAAGAATAAAACCTCAGGACACTCTGTCTCCATGGCTAAAAATCTCCTTTACTTTTCATGTTTCACCAGGGTGGTGTTCTTAGCCTCATTTATGCCTCATCCTCACTGTTGAAGAAGCAGTTCTCATCATGCAATTATTACATTTACTTACCTGTAGATTCCTGTGAGAGGCAAACTCTTCCAATTCATACCGAATTACAGTGAGTTGAACAATAGTTGTGATTCCTGTAAAAGAATACAGAGAGGTGAGGCACAGAATTAGTTAATTATGGAAAACAGAGTCCAAAGAACCTCTCATGGCCCTCCAATTGGCATAAAAAAACTTTCAGTAAACACAGACTAAGCCTTATATGTTTCAGAATTAATGAAGTAAAATAGCATTTCTACTACTCATTCCAAGATGAAAATAACACCCTAGTAACAGTTGCAGATACACAAACCCCAGACTTCCATGGAGCCTTGAGCTGTGCTTATGGCTAAACTTGATGAAATAAAAACATTGTATCTTTATATTCAAAGCATCTCATCTATAAACTTCCAGAAATATCAGCCATGATTCACAAAAACAGTTAACAAAGCATCTGCAGAATCCTAGGCTTAGGGTCATATATTTGAATCACTAAAGTATAATGAATAAACTAATAAAACCTACAGAAATCATACAACATATTCAGCACTGTGGGTCAGGGAGAAAAAGAATCAACAATATATTATATGCCTTTACCTAGTTAAAGCGTCAAGGGCTTCTATTTAATGTCTACAAAGGATACCATACCTGTGTAGAAGAGACCATATATACTATAAAAAGAAGGTCAACAGTGTGGCAAGTTTTCCAAGAAAATAGAAAGAAACTAAAGCGAGCCTTGAAACAAACAGAAGAGGCTGTGTTATCAGTGAGAGGAAAAATAAAGGCAACACAGGCAAAAATAAATCGAATTCAATCATTCAGAAAGTATGTATTGAGCACCATTATGGCCAAGCACTGTGGGAGCAGGAAGCAGGTAGGCCAATGCATTCAGAGCAGCACTCCCTGCAAACTGACTTTTTAGTCCTAAGTGTTTGTCAGAGGAATCTAACGCTTAATTCTTTCTTGATGACTTTCACACTTAAACATGGAACTCTGATTTAAAACTATGCTTTCTGTACCATCATTTTAGTGTGCAAAAAAAAAAAAGTCAAAATGCTGGCTATTAAATTCAATGGCAAAAATAGGATTTTCAAACTGAGTTTTTAAAAAACCCAAGATTCCATGGACACATTTCCCAGCTTTTGTGAATGCTTGACTAGAACTTAATTTTATGACTATAATTTAAATAATTTTAAAAGAAATTGTAAAAGAAAAGTGTAAAAGAAATTCACTGCTTTTATACCAGATTTTAAAACATCAGAGGCCAGCAATCCTAAACTTGGTGGACTAAATTATATTCAAGGTAGAATTCTTTCACAGGAGATTTTTTCAAGGAGGAGGCTTTCACTGAATGACAATTTGTTCTATAGAATCATTATGTTATTGTAGTAGCTAACATTTATAGAATGTTTACTGAGTGCCAGAGGCTTGAGTGAAGAATTTTATACAAGATGATTTAATGCTCACAAAAACTCTTTGAAATACACACTATTAGCCTCATTTTGTGATGGGGTAAATGAAGCTTAAGAGAGAGCAGACAATGGTCCTAAAGTAAATAGTGAAGTCAGGATGGGCACTTAGAGATCCTGACAGCAGAGGCCAAGCCCTTAGCCACAATTCCAGACTGCCCTAAGAGATATAATGACAGAATTTAACAAATTGGCACAGAGGATCATAAATTTATGAGTATCATACATTCCTGCAGTCAGTGGTAATAGAACAATATATTCCACCGACCCTAATTGTCTACCCATACCTAGATTGGCTAAGTGAAAAACATTGGTGTTTTTCACATAACAAATAACTTTTTATTCTCAGAGATGTTCACAGTACTTTGCTTTCATACATAATGCATAATTATGAAGAAAGTAAAGGAATTATTTTAAGATACAATTATTCATTCTTTAACTAAACATTATGTTATTTATGTACAAGTTATTTTTTTTTTCTTATTGCTGAAAATAATGAGCCATTTTGAAATTATACCAAAATGCAAGATCTCCAGTAAGGAAGACCCTTGAAATAATAACACTGAGGAAATTAAATTTTTAAAAATAAAATAGGCCCATGTCTTTTAGGCTGCCTAAGCTAATGAAAATGCCTTGATTTTAGTTCAGCCATGATATATCACTGGCAGCTCCAGAATTCATTTACCTTGTTCCTCGGAAGCTTTAATTTATCACCTTCTGCAATCCACTGTCTAGAGAGTAAAAAATGCAAACTGCATTTCATATCCCTTACACCTCAAATTTATCTTCTCCATTTAGATGATGTGATACTCTGCCAAAATTGCAAGATTTAAATGCATTCAACGGCCTGGGTTCAAGTAGCTAATTTTCTATAAGAAACTTTTGGGGTTTGTTTTATGTATTTATTTATTTATTTTTGCTTTTTTTTTTTTTTTTAAAACATCAGACATCAGCAGGACATCATTGAATAAGCATAAACTGTTAAAGAGAATTTTCAGATTTCAGTGACATCATTTTTATGCATCACTTAGGAGGTTTTGTTTATTTTTTGAAAATCATTGTATTCTTATTCTGATAACTAATCACATGGTTTTAAGTACTTAGTCATAGTCTAAAAGAAACAATACTTATTAAATGTCTTATTCACATAAAAGTAGATATTTAAAGTATTTATTTGTCTATGAATAAAATTCCTTTGTTTTCTTACCTTGAAAAGGTCAGAAGGTATAACTGACAGTCCTAGTTTTCATTTACTTTGAGTTCCACAAACCTTTCAGAAGCCAGAAACATCAAAATGTAATCTTTGAATTATTAACCTATAGTAAACATAAAGCAAATAAAAGTGAAGCCATTGTAGGATTTGGAATTTATATCCTCTAAAGACCAAACAAAACTCAAAATTACATGAATCTAGCTTTAGGGCTGGTGGTGGTGTTTTAACTTCAACATAAAGTCATCACACTGGGGCCAATGCCTATTAAATGCAATAGCCATTTCTTTCTTGTACTCTCCTCTTTGCTCTTTCTGTTTCCTGATACCTCATCTGACAGTTGATTTCAGATCTCTTCTCCTGCAGAGAATTCCCTTAGTACGTGGTACTTACCCAAGAAAACCAGACCTACCATGTGTTTCCTATGCTTTGTACTAGATAAATTACAGTCCTTCGATTCAAATAAGAAAGTTGCAAGCTTTTAGCAAAATGATTTTCCCTTTCAAATCATTTCAAAAAATAAAAATAATACAATACTAAAGAGAAATGGTGCTTTAACACTCAAAGAGCAAGAAAATTCAGATCTAGTTAGGGTGGGACAAAATCCTCTATCTCTTCTCCCACCAATGCATCCCACATGCAGGTGGCATTTATGAGAAATGGGCAGCAAAGTAGGTTAAATAAAGTTCCATCTTTCTAGCCAAAAGACCAACAATAGGAATATCAGGAAACTGTGAAGTGCTGGGGACAGGAAGAAGCTTGGGAAAGTAACCCCATAAAATTATTTATAGACTTCAAGCCCCCCCTCAAGTTGCAGATGCCAGGATTGGATTTTCAACAGTATAACAAAGACTGTGAGAACTGACTAAAAGATAGGTACCAGAATGACTCTTGGGTGGTATATACATTGAACAGATCAGAACAGTACTACAAAGGCTTTGGAAATGAAGGTGACATAGAAGCCACTATCCACGTAAGGTTGGACAGAACTTGTGAGCTAAATCCAGGTGGGTCAATTGCCTAACTAAAACAAAAATATCAACATTCTCCATAGAATTTACACAAAATCCAAGAGTCTCACGCTGTTACATTCAAAATATCCAGGATACAATCTAAAACTATTTGGCATATAAAGAGCTAGGAAATCTCAATCTGCATGGGAAAAGACAACTAACAGACACCAACACAGAAATGACAGAAACTGAAATTATCTGAAAAAGACTTTACAGCAGATATTATAAAAATGCTCCAACAAATAAAGGACAGCACTCTAGAAATCAAAGAAAAAGTTAAAATTTTTTGCAAAAAAGGGAAGATATTGGGGGAAAAATAATAGAACCTTAATATACCAAAAGATCTCATACTTGTGCCATTGGAGTACCAAAGAAGAAGAGAAACAGTTCAGTGCTAAAAAAAAAAATGTAAAGACATAATGGCTGTAACTTCCAAAATATGATAAAGTACAAAGATGTACAGATTCAAGAAGTTCAGTGAACCCCAAATAAGAGAAACTCAAAGAAATCCATGCTTAGACACATCAAATTGACACTGCTAAAAATTAAAACCAAAAAAAAAAAATTGAAAGTCATCAGAGTAAATGACATATTTTTATAAGAAAACAATTCAAATTAATCAGAAACTATGGAGGTTACATGCAAGTTGAACATTTTTTATGTAACTGAAAAAAAAAACAAGAAACAAAAACCTGTTGTGAACCCAGGACAATACAATGTATACAGTGAATACAGATCAGGAGTAAGGGCGAAAAGAAAGAAAGAGAGAGAGAGAAAGAGAGAGAGAGAGAGAGAAAGAGACTTTCTCAGTAGAAGAAAAACTAAGAATAGATTGTCAGCAGATCTGTTCTGAAATAATTGATAAATAATATTTACTGACATAAAGTAAAATGATAGCAAACAGAATTTGGAACATCAGGAATAAGAGAAGAGCAATAGAAAGGATAAATATCTGTGTAAATATATATTATTCTCTGTAAATATTATTCTTTCCATTCATGATTTTTAAATTATTATCATAGGCAGTCTTTGAAAATGACTCCAAATGTGATTCCTCTTTCCTGGTATTTAGGCCCTTGTGTAATCCACTCTCTTGAGTATGGGCTAAACCTAGTAACCTGATTCTAACAACTACAAGTTGAGCATCTCTAATCTGAAAATTCAAAATCTGAAATGCTTCAAAATTCAAAATTTTAAATGCTGACATGATACCACAAATGGGAAATTCTACACCTGGTCTTATGTGATGGGGCACAGTCAAAATTTTGTTTCGTAAACAAAATTATTTAAAATATTTTGTAAAATCACCTTTAAGCTATTCATATAAGAGGTATATGAAACATAAATGAATTTTGTGTGTAGACTTGGGTCCCATCACCATGATATCTCAATATGATATATAAATATTAAAAAATACAAAAAATTTTGACATCTGAAACACTTCCTGTCCCAAACATTTTGATAAGGGATGCTCAACTTGCAGAATATGGCAAAATTTGGGAACACAACTAAGTTATCATGATTGCAGCCCATGGCCAGGGGTGGCGGCACACGCCTGCAATCCCAGCCACTTGTCAGGTTGAGGAAGGAGGACTGCTTGAGCCCAGCAGCTATAGACCAGCTCAGGCAACATAGTGAGACCCTGTCTCAAATTAAAAAACAAACAAACAAAAAGATTTCAACCCCATCTTTTTTATCCAGCTGTATCATTTTACATTTCCACTAACAGTATATGAGGGTTCCAGTTACATCATATCCTTGTCAGCACTTGAACTTGTCAACATTTTAAATTTTAGCCATTTTCATACTTGTGTATCTCATTTTTTATTTTATTTTTTTCAATAAGGAAACTTTATTCGTCCTCATATTTTTTATTTTATTTTATTTTTAAAGTTGTGGAGTACAATTCAGGGTTAGGTATACAAATGGTCATTGTGCAGGTAAAATTTGAGCCTCATTTTGGTCACCACTTCACCTGGTTTGAGCAGGTACCCTTACTGATGAGGTGTGCCCACCCCCCTCCCCTGGCAGTTTCCCACTACTGACAATTCCTTTCTTATAGCATTATAATTGTTCAGGGTCTGCATATGAGGAAGAACATGTGGTACTTAGTTTTTTGCTTCTGTGATAGATCACTCAGTATTATAGACTCTAAGTTCATTCAAGTTGCTGCAATGTTCATACTTTTGTCCTTTTTATGGCTGCATAAGATTTCATCATGTACATGTACCACATTTTTTTTCCAGTCCTCTTTTGATGGGCAGCATGTTGCTTCCATGTTTTTGTTAATTTGAATAATGTTGCAATAAAAATGTGTGTACAGGTAGCTTTTTCATAGAGTGATTCGAGTTCCTCTGGGTATATTCCCAGAAGGGAATTGTTGAGTTGGATGGAAGGTTGATTTTTAGATCTTTTAGGAATTGCCAAACTTTTCCACAGAAGTTGTACTAGTTTACTCTCGAACCAACAGTGTAAAAGTATTCCATTTTCCCCAAATCCTCTCCATCATCTGTTATTTTTTGAGTTATTGATGATGGCCATCTTGACTGGAGCTAGGTGGTATCTTAGTGTGGCTTTAATTTGCATTTCTTTAATGATTAGTGAGGTTGAGCATTTTTTCGTGTGTTTGTTGGCTGCTTGTATGTCTTCATTTGAGAAGCATCTATTCATATCTTTTCCCCACTTTGTAATAGGGCTGTGTTTTTTCCTTTTTGGCATGTTTGAGTTCCTTACAGATCCTGTATGTTAGGTCTTTGTCAGATATACAGTTGGTAAATATTTTTTTCCCATTCTGTGGGCTATCTCCCCACTCTCTTGACGGTTTCTTTAGCTTTGCAGAAGCTTTTCAGTTTGATGAGATCCCACTTGTCTATCTTATGTCTTATAGCTTGAGTATCTGGGGTTTTGATCAGGAATTGGTTGCCAGTTCCAATTTCCATAAGGGTGTCTCCTGCATTTTCTAAGATTAAGATAGTTTGAGGTTTTACATTTAGGTCCTTGATGCATTTAGAGTTGTTTTCTGTGTGTGGTATAGGTAGGGGTCTTGTTTTAATTTTCTGCATGTGGTCAGCCAGTTTTCCCAGCTCCATTTACTGAATAAGTTCACCTTTCCACAATGGTTGTTAGTGGAGGCTTAGTTGAACATGAGTTATTTGAGAAATTGAGGTGTTGCTTCCAAAATCTCTATCCTGTTCCATTGTTCTATGTGCTGTTCTTGTACCAATACCAGGCTGTTTTGAGTATTGTAGACTTATAAAAAAGTTTGAAGTCTGGAAGTGTGATACCTCCCACTTTGTTTCTTTTGCTAAGGATTATTTTGGCTATTCTGGTTGTTTATGTTTCCATATGAATTTCAGTATTGTTTTTTCCAGGTCTGAGAAGAATGATGCTCGTAATTTAATGGGTATTGCTTTAAATCTGTAGATTGCCTTGGGTATGATGGACATCTTAACAATGTTGATTCTTCCTATCCATGAGCATGGAATATTTTTCCATTTGATTGTGTTTTCTTGGATTTCTTTGAGCAGTGTTTTGTAGTTTTTGTTTTAAAGGTCTTTCACTTCTTTGGTTAGGGAGATGCCAAAGTATTTTGTGTGTGTATGTGGATAATGTGAATGGGATTGTGCTTTTTGGGGGGGGGGGGGGGGCCAATATTTTTATTTTAGGTTTAAAAAAATACAAAAAAATTTTGAAAAATTATTTTAATAAATTAAAATTTTCCAAAAAAATTTAAATTGCAAGGGATTTTTTTAAACCTAAAATAAACATAATTAAATACATCAACAGATGTAAAAACAAAAACCACATGATTATATCATTAGACACAGAAAAAGCTTTCAATAATATCCAGCATCCCTTCTTGATAAAAGCCCTTGAATACCTAGGCATAGATTGAACATAC